>APFE031085641.1:0-18211 GCA_000404065.3 Pinus taeda | reverse complement strand
GTAGCAGAGGAGGAATCAAAAGATGAAGAGCCAAAAACTCCGGCTATGAGAAGATCAGCTCGAGAAAGAAGGCAGCCAGAAAGGTATAGTCCATTTGCTTTCTGTTCAAACTTTGCTTTGTATGTTACTGATGATGATCCCAGAACTGTGAGGAAGCAGTGGATTCAGAGGATGGAAAACTCTGGAAAGAGGCCATGGTTGATGAAATGGCATCTTTGCACAAAAATGAGGCTTGGGATTTGGTGGAGTTTCCGACTGGAAGGAAACCCATTTGTAGCAAATGGGTGTTCAAGAAGAAGACAAATGCAGAAGGGAAGGTGGAGAAATACAAAGCTCGGTTGGTAGCAAAAGGTTATTCCCAGGTGCCGGGAATTGATTTTGGTGATATTTTTTCTCCTGTTGCCAAGGTAACTTCTATTAGATTACTTTTATCTGTTGCTGCTGCTTTTGATTTTTGAGGTAGAACAGATGGATGTGAAGACAACATTTCTTCACGGGGATTTGGAAGAGGAAATCTACATGAAGCAACCTGAAGGCTTTGCGGTGAAGGGTAAGAAAGAACTGTTATGCAAGTTAAAGAAGTCTTTGTATGGGTTAAAATAGTCACCAAGGATGTGGTATCAAAAATTTGATACATTTATACGGGGACTTGGCTTCACCAGAAGCAAAGCATATCATTGTGTGTATTTTAAATTAATTGGTGCCCGTGTTATTTATCTGGTCTTGTGGATGATATGTTGCTGGTTGGAAATGACAAAGAAATTATCCAGGATTTGAAGACCCAAATGTCCTCCAAATTTGGTATGAAAGGTCTTGGTAATGCAAACTATATTTTGGGCATGGAAATTAAACGAGATCGAGCAAAGAGGAAGCTCTGGTTAAACTAGGGGAAGTATGTCGAGACAATACTATAGAGGTTTAATATGCAGGATAGTAAACCGGTGAAGGTTCCTATTCCTCTTGGTGTAAAGTTATCTATTGAACAATGTCTCAAGACACAAGAAGAGGAAGAGGACATGTCCCGTGTTCCATATGAAAGTGCACTCGGTAGCATGATGTATGCAATGGTCTGTACTAGACAAGACATTGCACATGTAGTGGGAATATTGAGCAGGTTTATGTCAAAACCAGGGAAGGAGCATTAGACAACAATGAAGTAGGTTTTTAGGTATTTGCGTGGCACTAGTGATTATGGTTTGTTCTACCAAGGAAGACCGAGATTAGATAGAGTTTTGGACATCCATATATTTGTTGATGCAGACTGAGCTGGAGATCTGGGTTAGAGAAGATCTATAAGTGGGTATGTGTTTAACTTATTTGGAGGCGCAGTCAGTTGGATGAGTAAGAGACATTCTATAGTGGCACTTTCAACTACAAAGACAGAATACATGGCAACCAGTCATGCAAGCAAGGAAGCAGTTTGGTTGCAGAGATTTTTTTCAAGTATGGGGTTAGTACAACGAGCTATAAGGATATACTGTCACAGGCAAAGTGAAATTTTCTTGGAAAAGAACCCTGCTTATCATTCAAAGACAAAGAACATTGATGTTCATTATCACTTTGTGAGGGATATGGTTGAGGACAAAAAGGTGTTGCTGGTAAAGGTGGACACTTTGAAGAATACTGCAGATGCATTGACAAAGTCTGTGAGCACTAAGAAGTTCTCTTGGTGTAGAGAAACACTGGGCGTTATAGTGATGGATAAATGACGAAGCTCTCCTGTGGCCCCTTGTGGAAAGAAAACAATGAGTGGGAGAATGTTGGCATCAAAGGTAGCACCCCGAGAATTTTTTTTTGGACCCTATATTAGGGGGACGGGCCTACCTATGGTTTTGTGCATGGATTTCACACATGGTTTTGGGCATGATGGTTTTCTATCCATGGTATTTTGTAGATCCAGTCAAGGGAACCAATGTTATGTTCTAATCCATGGTTAATGGATTGGGGTTTATGGATGTTTCAACATGTATATATATGTATTGTAACATTGAAAGGAACATAATGAGAAATCAATTTGGTAGTCCCAGTTTTGGGATCCAGGGGAAAATCTTTGCGCATATTTGTTTTATGTTTTATGCTCTCGCCATTGTTTATTTTTTGTATATTTTTAGAATTCATATGTAGGTAGTTTCTGTATAGGGTTAAAACATACAAACCTTCCTCTTCATGTGGTTCTTGTTGTATAAACATTCAATTTTTATAATATAAACAAATATTTCCTACTTAAGATTAGGCCTTTACATGGCCTGCAAGATAATTCAATATCTTTAACCATAGAAAAATAAAATATTCACCAGTTACCAAGGGATGTAGTATTATGGTTGAATTGTTTTATTATTATTGTGAAGTTATTAAATAGTTTTAATTATTATTAAATTATTGTATTTAATACTTTTTTAAAAATGAATTAATGATGATGATTATTATTATTAACGTCCACTAAGACCAATGCGATCTATCAGACCTTAAGAAAAGAAAAAGAATCTAACTGTGGTTCTTCAAAATCTTATTTATGTGATAAAAAAGAAGAGAAAGGAGCGCTCCAAGATCGCTATAGTTGGGTTGGCTTAATAAGTCATGAATATTGGAGGAGTGGCATATGTTAGTGAATTGAAATAGGATGTGAGTAAGATCCGGACAGTCTAAAAGGAAGTTTTTTTCATCTTCCACCTTCTTAGTATCGCAAATCTGACAATTCTACCATCCCAGCGAGTCTTTGGGAGTAGACCACTGCCTAGTTTCACTTTGAAGCTCATGAGAGTTAGTTCTTATCCTAGCGATGTCCAATTTTTTCTTAGTGCTAGTCAATACAAAGAGATAATTCTAGATGTCAAGGGTGGGGTTGATCACCTCCTTATAGTATCTTAGCTTCCTTTTACCCTCCAACTCCTTATCATTCCACAATTTGTCTCTAAACTTGGAGGTAATAGTATTGTTGACACTATCCTTGCTTCCCATGATGATCTCCTCCTTGATCCCCCAATGGTTGAGTCAAGATTGGACATCCTTATTCCACCCATACTTGAGGCGAAGGTGGGGGTTTAGACTAAAGGTGGAAGAAAGCTTTAGGAGTCCCTTGGATTCCATGTTGTAAAGCTTCTTCTTATACATCAGACATCTAAACATAGTTGTACTTTCAATGGGGGACTTGCCAGCTTTGATCAAGAGGATAGGATAGGGAGTATTCCCTTGATCTTAAGGTTGTAGGTTATGAATTGCTTTTGAATCACCTCACTCTTTCTCCATGACTCTTTGGATACGCTGCAATCCTAAACTTCACATCTGTATAAGACCAAAGGGGCGACGAGAGTCTCAAAGAGTAACCTTTTCTTACCCCAAATGTAAAGATCGATCGACTTGCAATTGATTTCAAGCTCATAATAAGCTTTCCAACGTCTAATAATCCTTTTTGCGGTGTTATAATTCTAGTTGAGTTGATGAGGAAAGTCAATACCCAAATATTGTAAGAGGAAACCTGCTCTAAACAATGGTTTCATAAACGAAACTACCATGGGTGAATTTTTTTGATTTAATGATCATGACTTTAGTCTTGTCGGTATTAATTGTCATGTCCATCTTGGAGCAGTAGACATGAAGAGTCATGAGCTGCTTATCTAGGTCATCATGACTTTTTGCAAGAAGAACGATATCATCAACATAAAGAAAAAGATTAATAATTATACCATTAAACTCGATGCCCTCACAACCTACAATTTCCATACACTCCTCTAACTTATCGATATAGATATTTGTTAAATATTTTCAATTTAAAATTTTAATAAAAATTTAGTTCCATAAATAAAAGATTAAGAAATTCAAAAACTAAATTTATAAATAGATTAGTAAAGTGACCCCTTTTGTTGCATTAGTATATCTTTATTTAAGAAAACATATAATAAATATCGATAACATGGTAACATTTCCATAAGCCTTG
This sequence comes from Pinus taeda, assembly GCA_000404065.3. Taxonomy (NCBI): domain Eukaryota; kingdom Viridiplantae; phylum Streptophyta; class Pinopsida; order Pinales; family Pinaceae; genus Pinus; species Pinus taeda. The sequence goes on along the minus strand of APFE031085641.1, from coordinate 14,277 downwards.
ATTTGGCATTTTAATCGAGAATCTATATGTAAAGGTAAACTCATTTTTACTTTGAATCATTGCATCTTTGTTTATATTAAAAAATGGGAACAAATATACTTTCCTTAAACGTGAACAACCTTATCAAATATCTAGATCTGATGTTTTGACTTAAATACGTATTCACAAATAAAAAAATTATGAGATCGATGTTATTTCTAATTGCAATTTTACATTTATATTTACAATGAAAAATAAAATAAAACTCAACCACATAAATCAGCGTTAATATATATAATTAATGATTTTGTGTTTTGTTTTATATATAAAAATAAATATTAAATGATTTTGTATTTTCGTTGGACGTCTGTTTCAAATATAACATTATATCTTTATGTCATTATAAAAGAGAAGAAAAGAGTGCTTGTTAAGATATATCATTATAAAAGAGAAGAAAAAGAGTATTCATATGAATTTTGAGTTTACATGTTTTAATCTAAAATTCACATCCAAAAATATAAAAGGTTGTAAATTGTATTTTTAATTATATTTTACTTTTTAATTTTTTAATTTAAAAATGGATGGCTACGGCAAATCTATTAAAAATATTAATGTGGTTAATATAACTAAAATTTCATAAATATAACTAAAAAACTATTGCAACATGAAAAATGCTTTATTAATACATACTTTATTGATTAACCATGTATAAAAATAAAAAGGTTACGGGTCATTTTTTTTTGTAAGTTTGTTAGGATTACATCTTCATCATGTCCAACTTCCCACCCCAATCAAGGGGGATAGTACAATATTTGGACCCAAGGCTTTTAGTTCCATGAGACTTCATTTCCATGGCCATTGCCAATTGAGCTACCCCAAGCAAACAAGGTTACGGGTCAACTTTAACTATAGAAAAAAATAAATGCTATAAATAATAATGATGAACTTATCATGGGAGAACTTATTAGAATTGGAATAATCTCAAATCCCTAGGAAATTGGTGTGTGGGAAGCCATGTGGCATGAATCTAATTGTTTTAATTTATTAAAAGTAATGGACCATTTTTCTAAATAAAAATTGCTTATATATAAATGAATGTTATAAATAACAATGAGGAACTTATCATGGTATAATTTATTAGAATTGGAATAATTTCAAATTCCTAGGAAATTGATGGGTGGGGAGTCACTTGGTATAAATCAAATTTTTAAAATTTATTAAAGTCAATGCAACCTAACAAACTCTTTAATACATTACAATCATTGATAAGCATTAAGACAACATATGCCAAGCATATTCTTTGAGAATCAATCTAGGTCATTGATTAAAAAATAAAAAAAATAAATCAACAAATCCTCATCCACCTTAAGTTGAAATAAGAAGATTTCAACAATAAATACTAATAACATCCTTGATAAATATCTAATTAAATATTTTAATTATAATTTAAACAATAATAAAAATAACATTATCAATATGACTAAAAAGATCATGATAGAGTTGGGGTAATGTTATTGGGGTTCATGAATGTAATTTTGAACCTAAAATTATATAATTAGGGATGAGAGGCCACCTGAAGTTAGTTTTTGATTTTGAAAATAATATTATCAATATCACTAAAAAGATCTTGATAGAGTGGGGTAATGTCCCTCGGGTTCATGATACCTAAAATTATATAGTTATGGATGAGAGGCCACTTGAAGTTAATATATGATATTTATCTATATTGAGAGTTAGGTTTATTTTGAAATAGATTAAAAAATTTAATATAATTACTATTTATAAATTATATTTACAGTAAATGGTATCATTTAATTTAAATTATATTGTTATATTGTACTATATATAATTTAATTTTAAATTATTATTAATGATCAAAATAATTAATTATGTCAATAAATATGTTTATTTTAAAATAGGGTTTTTAAAAATATTCTTAATGGTATACCAAATTGGTATACAAGACTTCTTTATTTGTGGGACAAGGGATTGTAGGGATTTGACTACTAAGTCCTAAGTCTAGGAAGGCAAGACCTTCTTATTTGTGGGACAAGGGATCGTAGGGATTTGACTACTAAGTCCTAAGTCTAGGAAGGCATACATACTCAAGCCCCTCTGGTTTTGAACCTGTGACCTCTTAGGAGGAAACACATGCTCTAAACCATTAGGCTCTTAATGCATAAAAGTATTTATTTTTTTATCGCTACTAATAATAATAATAATTTTAAATAAAATTAAAATTGAGTTGATTCTTATGATTTTGTGAATTTTAACAAGTTGAGATGTACGATGAAATAACTGTTTTGATGTTTATTATGAAATGATGTGTGTAGAAATTTAGTGGCCATTTAATTTATATGGTTGTGCCAATATATAATTTAAACATATATACATTAAAAAAAACACTGAACAAGATTCTTAACCATGGATATTTACTTCTATTTTACCATTGCATGAGATTATTAATTTATAAATAGGCTTTCTTACAATACCATGGTGTATCGATACCACATGCCCAAAAAATCATAACTCACTTCATATGACACTTTTTCATATGACAAATTTGAACTTATCAATTTAATTAAAAGAGTACAAAGGACATAACTGCTTTGGAGATAAATCTCAACTATCGAATTGTGTATACTACTATAAGTATTTCCATAAATTCTGGTATAAAATATGTGAGACGGTTATCCATATGGCATTATATTGTGAAAAAGTTGCAATAAAAATTTTAAGTTATGGTCTAATCAAATGTTTCAAAAATAGTTTTTTTAATAGTATTGAAAATTCAATATTTATTTTTCAAAGTCAAATATTATAAGTTTTATTAATGAATGTAAAACTCATAGTGGAAAAATGAATTGCTAGAATCCTACCTTGACATGGACTAATAAAAAACTTGATTAATACGAAATTGTACATGAAAAATGGCATACAAGAAACACTACCAACAATTTTTGACACCTCCCCCAAAAAAATATTTGGAGGTAATATGTCCAAAAGGATATATCAATGCTCATGTTCATAGTGGATCCTTGTTAATATCCAGGATCATAGTTGCCATGTTACATGAGGTTAAATAGTTGCTTCATATTCCTTATAGGAAAACATATCACATCCATATTAAAATGGAAAACATGCATTTTGAAATTGAAATAAAAAAAATATGACGAAGTTTTCATGTTATTCTTGCTCTTAGTCAATTTAAGATCAAGTTGTCTTTAGTGAGATTTTTTGGAAGCTTTTCTGGTGGGTTTTTCCGTTCTAATTTCTCTAAAATACGATAAGAATTTATTGAAATCACAAGCTTGATGGGTAACCCCTGCACAATCGAAGTTCCCTAAGGGTCTTTCATGATGCTGAATCCATATACAGTTAAAAAACCAGTTTAACTAACGCAAATCAAGATTTCACCTCAAATTTTCTGTTGGATCCAATAATAGATAGTCCAAAAAATCACACTAAAAACAACTCCATTTAAAATAACAAACTTAAACTTGTGATTGATTGGAAAACTTGGTTTAGGTACAGAGTAGCCATGTAGCCATGTTACACGAGCTAAACCAATGGTTTCATATTCTTTAATAAAAAGAACATATCACAGCTACCCTGAAATTCAAATAATCATAGTATGTTGGAGTTGTTCATGTTATTCAACTCGATATTGGTTAGTTTTTAAGATCCTACCTTGTTGCGGCCATCTATGGCATGGGTATAAACTTTGCAATGTTGTCACTGGCATGAGCTATAATTGCTATATAGTTTTGTTTCATTTTAGAAACTATAAAAGAACGATATTTACTAAATAGAATTATTATATAGTATCATTTATATTCTCTTATCAAGGGCATCAATTAATGCTTGAGCCATAATTTCTATATAGGTTTGTTTCATTTTAGAAACTATAAAAGAAGAATATTTACTAAATAGCATTATTATATAATAGTATTTACATTCTCTTATCAAGGGCATCAATTATTTAGCATTATGGCATGGGTATAAACTTTGCAATGTTGTCACTGACATGAGCTATAATTTCTATATAGTTTTTTTCATTTTAGAAACTATAAAAGAACGATATTTACTAAATAGAATTATTATATAGTATCATTTATATTCTCTTATCAAGGGCATGCAATTATGCTTGGCATAATTGCTATATAGGTTGTTTCATTTTTAGCCACTATTGAAAGATATTTACCAATAGCATTATTATTAATAGTATACATTCTCTTATAAAGGGGCATTCAATTATTGATAAGATATTTTTTTAATGAATCAAGTGCTCAATATTTGGCAAAAGATTTTATTTTTATTATTATTTTATTATTATATATTTATTATTTGAAATTTAGAGAATGAAGAATGGTTTAAATGAAAATATTTATTAACTTTTAATAATGGGAAATTAGTTTAAAATTCCAAATCATAATGTAGAAAATTTTAAAATAGTTTTTGAGAAAATACAAAATAAAATTGAGTATTGTTTATTACGTTGAGTTTATATATAGAGATGTAAGCATTAGTCTTTACCTCTTTGGTCATCTCTTAGCTATGCAGAGGCATTGGTTGAAAACAACATCAAAGTGTGTGGTTTAATTCAATGCAACACATCGAAAGTATGCAACATGGGTACCCCTTGGATGAAAAATTAAATTTTGCATCCAACAACTGCTCTCACACAAAATTTGAGTAAAATCGTAGACTGATATGTTGAAAATACAAGTTGAACAAATTTTCTTTTAACCTTTTTACTCCAAAAATGACGAATCATCCCCATAGTTGACATCATCATATTGAATCCTATTAGTTCTTATAAAGTTGGTTTTTGTTGTACATTTTTGTTTTGAGGCCCATTTTTTACCTCAAATTTTCTCTAATGTTTGCAGCATGTCCCAAAATATTCCATATCTAAAACTCAAATGGTTATATAATTTTTCATAGATCTTAGGTGTGAAAAATATATATCATAATTGAGTGCTAATAGTAGGCATTAAAGTTATGTGGATACCCAAATGCAAAAGTATACATTTATATCCAAATGCCTTTCAGTTGAACTTGTTTGAAATAGGCAAATTTTGGATGGAATATACCCAAATCCAAATGGAATTTATAACATCCTTAATAGAAAACCTCTATATGCATGAATGTCAGATGACCTCTCTTTGTATGGTTTATATCTAAATTTAGAAGGTGGTTTACTGTAGAGTTTATAATGCCTTGGATCCTGAATGCTAGATATCATGATTTTCCACTTTTATCTAGATACATAAGTTATGTTGTAAGTATACTTTGCACCTTATGAATGCTCCAATCTTCATATTTCATTTGACATAAATTTTTGTATATAGATCCAAGCCAAGTCCTATGATTCTTTAATTGAACCAACAAGATATTAGATACCTAATTTTTTTTCCACATAAGAGAAATTGTCCATTTCAATTAAGGAGGATTATAGTTACAAAAATATGATAAGTAGCTTACTTGATCTACAACACATTGCAAAAAATAACTTGGAAGTATGGTCATGTATCAAGATCATCCACCTGAGTCCCAAAAAGAGTAAAAAGAAATACAACTGACAAACATCAATTGAACACAAATAAGCAAATGTGTTTGAAGATACTACAAAACAATTGACACTGCAAAATAAAATATTATCCAATGTGTACACAAGGAGATAATACTGGTCATATTAAAAAACAAAGAGAATTTAGATATTTGGAACCATCTAATAAGCACCAAGAAAAGGAATGGAACCACTCCTCAAAAGTTGAAGTTCTTTGCGTTCTTTGAAATAGATCGAGTGTTCCTCCTTAGATAAAGATCTCTTGGATAGATAGTCATCATGCTAGTTCCATTCTCTAAGGATATTCTAAAAGGAGAGAGAAATAAAGCATCCCTTAAGAGAATTTATTCAATTCATCCAATGATGAATGGAAAGAACCCTTGATTTCCTTTCCCAACTAGCCAATCAACTACACACTTTAATTCTCCATAAACTTGGAGAGGAACAATGTTCAATGAGGTTTCCATAAGAAGAAGAGCCCAAACTGCTAAAATATTTGCCTTGGTGTTTGACCCCAACCCATTGTTCAACCAAATATGAAAGGTCACATTTTTAGGAAGGAAGATAATGGCACCCCTCCACAGATTCCATCCTGAAAAGCATCATCAAAGAAGCCAATGTTAACAAAGGTGGGACTGGGAGGAAAATGAAAGGCGTGACCTTGACGCCTTTTTCAAGGCCCGATAAAATCATGGAAGAATCCCAAAATCTGTGAGATGATACCTGATATACCCATCTAACAACCCTCAAATAATTTGATATTCCTAACATTCCAAATCCCCCAAGCGATGTAGATAGATAGGGTTTTGAAATTTCTCATATTCGGCTCCCACTAGAGAAGACAATTCTTGAGAGAACACCTTGGGCCATTATTCAAAATATTAAGAAAATCAAGGATTGCATCTTGAAGGGACATGGAAAGATCACACATGAAAAATAAATGATTAACAAATTTGGAATCCTTAGAGCAGAGAGGACAAACATTAGGCCTAGTAAAACCTTTTCACTGCAAATTATCCATGGTCATAATCTTGTTCTTCAGAGCTAGCCAAATAAAGAATTTCATCTTTGGATTTATAGGACAATGTTAAATATTCTTGTACCACCAATTGAAACTAGGCATTGAAGAGTAGGAAACAACTACCTTATATGCTTATCCATCAGTAATTTGACCCGTTGAGGAATTCCAAGCCTAGACAATTGTATCACCTTTATAAGATAAAAAAATATCATTAAGCATTAATTTCTTAACAAACCCATCCCATTCAACAACCATAGAACCACAGAGCCCTAGATCTATAGAATATTTCCACATGTGTGAATAAATAAGTGACATGGATGGCCAAAAAACATGCCCAAGTCTAGAGACCCCATGCATATTGAGATGAGTGATGAGCTTAGGAGATAAAGTATAAAAGGAAGATCCCCCAATTAAAGGACTAGTCCCCAAATTGAAAGTTCCCTATTTCCAATATTCAACATTAACCATTTTTAGATCTAGGGAATAGTGTCCACAAGATCCCTCGAAACATTCGACATAACAATGTATTTATGAGGCTTAAAGGTCTAGAGCCATTCCAAAATGGTTTTACTTTGCAAATATTTCTCCATAAGGATACGAAAACAAATTCCACTACTAGATAAAACTCGCCAAATACTCGTCATGGCTAATGCTTATCCAAAACATTTTAATTTTTTAAACCCCCCTTCGCCTTGATATTTTGGCTGGGAGAGAATGTCCCAACAAGAAAAATGTTTATAAGCACTATGGTTCTTGCCAATCCAAAAAAAATTCTTATACACATGCAAATCCTATTGAGGGTGGACTCAACAATCTTGGAGAGGGTGAGCCAGTATACTAGAATGATTTCTAGAACAACTTTAACCAAGGTCACTCTGCCGCCAATGGATAACCACCTGTAACACCAACATTTAATGTTGCCTTTAATCCTTTTAATTAACTAGTTCCAATCCTCCACGTAATAACAATTAGGCTTTAGGTTATAGCCTAGATAACATAAACCATGCTCCAATGAGGCCATATTATAAGGAAACAATTTCTCAACATATGAAATAACATGGGCCATAACATTATAGTGATAAAAAGTAGGATTTATCTAACTAATTTTCATCCAGAAGTAGAACAAAAGATACAAAATATGCCACACTAAGTACCCTATTCTATTGTAGATCCTTCACCTAGGATAAGGACATCATTGAAAAACAAAAGGTGATTAAGGAATATATATATTGACACCTTAATACCTTTAATTCACCCTTCACGTTTTGTAGAAATAATCATTATGCTCAAGGCTTCAATGATAAACAAGAATAAGAGAGGTGACAAGGGGATAATCCGGTATTGATCCCTTGGTAGCCTTAAAAAAAATAAATGGGGATTCATTGTTAAGTATTGTGAAATTAGTTGACATGATACAACCAATGATCCAGTTTGAAGTCAATGAGTCCAGACCCATGTGGATGATTAAATGTAGAAAACTCCAGTTCACCCAATCATACGCCTTAACAAGATCCTTCTTTAGAATGAGTGCACAACTAGAGAGGAATCCAAACTGCTCCAAGGAGAGAGAAAAATAAATAACAACTTTTAATTTCGATGAAAAACCTTAGCAATAAGTTTGTAAATAAGATTACATAATGAGATAAGTTTGTGATCATTGAAGGACTCTGGCTTAGAATATTTAGGAATGAGGGCTAAGAAAGTAGAGTTTATATAACCATACACTTTTCTATTCACTCTTGCCTCCCCCACCACCTATAAGATGTCACCCCAAACCAAATCGAAAAAATACAAGTAAAATTCTATGGTACAACCATCAAGCCCAAGAATTTTATCTTTTGCAAAGGAATTTAGAACCACCTTAATTTCATCCAAATTTACAACATAACCCAAGAAGGCAGTATCCTCTTATGAAAACACTTAGGAATATGTTGAAATACTTGAAGTTGTTCCCAAATACTGCAATCACCTAGGTACCTAAATGGCCTCATGAAATGACCATAACAACATGCTCTAAGTCCTGCTCAGAGTTATACAAATTACCCTCTTTATCCTTGATATCTTGTATCACATTTGTATGCTTTTGATGAGAAGCAAATTTGTGGAAGAATTTCATATTAGTGTCCCTCTCCTTAACCCAAATAACCCAACTCTTCAGCCTCTAATGTTCCTCCTCAATTTGGAGAAGGCATGCCTTTAAGCTAAGGAGCAAATCCAATTTTTGTAAGCTTCAGGAAAAACATGCATATATAAAAGTAGATTGATAGTCATTTATTTTGGATTCATTTTCTTCTAACTCATGATGTATGTGGTTGCGAGCTTAGGATTTCACATGAAATTTTAAAAATTTCATCTTAAATACCCAAGAATCCATGGTCAATGGGGAGGGATCAACCTGATAGTTCTTCCAACGGTGACGAACCAATGAATTAAAAGAATCTTCTTTAAGCCAACATCGATTAAATTTAAATGGAATCTTGGAGTGAGATACATTAAAGTCCATCTGAAAGAAAATAGGGAAATGATCTAAAATAGCCTCTTGAAAGATCCAAGAACAAATTCTACCCAATCTTGAAGACAAAGAGTTTGTAATTAAGAACCTGTCCAAACGTTTGGCCACCCCCTTAATATCAGATCTTCCATTTTTCTAGGTGGAACCAAGAGGAGAAGGAATATATCAATAAGGTTGGAATCACAAAGAATATGTGAAATAGTTTGAGCAAAAGGATCAGGAAGAGCATTCTCTCCCCATATTCCACTAGCAGACATAGTAAAATTCAGGTCCCTTACTAAAATTAGTGACTGTTCACGGAGTAAGCCACTATAGAACAAGTGATTCCAAAAAGACTCCCTTTCCAAATAGGGGCCATAGCAATTTATAGGGATAACAAGATCGTCCCAACCCCTGAGGTGGACTTTTAGAATAATGCTCGCCATGGAAGAGTAAGGATGTAGGGACACATCCCTAGGGTTCTAGAGGGAAGTAAGATCCCCTGAAATATCCTCAACATCCACTTAGCAGATACACCAATCAGGGAAGATTTGGTGAAGAGTTTCCCTAGCTTTAACAATGGAGACCATGGTTTCCTGGAAAAAAATGATCGAAGGATGTTATAAAGACACTAAATGGGGAGGGCCTTGATTTTGGGAGGACCCCAAACTCCCCTAATTTTCAGTGACATTAAAATCATTGGGAAGAATGAGTTGAGGATTTCATTGCTCCCATATCGCTCCAAGGGACCTAGAAGATTCAGATAAATTCAGTGTCTCCACAAAAATATCACTCTGAGAGATAGATTCTCGGGCAAGAGATTTTTTATTTGGTCTTTTTTTATGCAAAGTGACATTACTAAAGTTGGGCAGAGGGTTTTATAGTAAGGGTGCATTGGACAGGTGAGAGGGATAGTAAGGGATGGAAGTGAGGTTTAATTTTGAAAAATAATAAGGGTCCAGGGAGCAACTTGATGGAAGATACACACCCTCCTTTGAACCAACACGCATAGTCAAAATTGTTGTGAGGCTCCCATATATGGACCCGTGAGGGGACTCGAGGGTGAGGCTTTGCTTGTGAGAAAATAATGAGTAAAAAGGGAGGATACGGGGGTTCCAAAAGATCACAGAATAAGCTTAGTGCATAGGGGTTGAGAAGAATTAGAGGTAGAATGGGGAGAATCAAAGGAAGGAGGATGGGGAAAAATAAAAGGGGAGTCGATAGGAGATGTGCTACAAGGGACTGAACCGATATCAAATGTAGGCTTAGAACCTAAATTTGCAAGTCGTTCAAATAGTAAAATATCATCAGACATGAGAGATTGTAATAACTTACCCAAGATATCAGCCAACTAAGTTGACAAAGCCTCGGTGGAGGAAGGAGGAACACACAAACCCTCGTTAGGATTTTGAAAAGAATCACCTCCATCAAGAATCTTGTTCCCCTCAACCACCAATTCCAGTGAATATGGGACACTTTATGCTACCCCAAGAGCTTCCTTAGAAGGAAAAACCCTAGCCTTTGGCCCATTTTCAAGGAGTTCTATTAGGGAGCCCACAACATCTCCATTTGAATTTAACCCTCGAGATTTTGGACCTAAGGGGGTCCATCTAAGCTTCTTAACCACCGAACCACCACTCTAGAGATATTCATCAGAGATGCACAAAAAACACAAAGGTGAGAGTGAAAACCTAATACCCAAACAAGGTTTTGCAAAAACCTTGCCCACCAAACTACACACCACCTTGTGATCTGGTGGATCTCCAGACACTAGTGGCATGAAAAAGGCTCAAAATTCAAAGTGGCAGAAAGTCAATTAACATGACATCAGATCGAAGTGCTCATCGCCCTAATTCCAAGGGTGTGAACGACACTCTAATCCGAGTCCATATGAAGAAGATAGAAGCAGTCAAATTCCAGGATTGACTTACCCATGTGGCAGGCTTAAGGAGGGCGCAATTTGGCAAGAATCTGGCACCTAAATCCGGCCAGTTTTCTGGGCGAAATTTTGGGTTCGTTAATTTGTCTAATATCGCTTAACGTTCTAGAAAAATTTTAAATGGGCTGTGGAACTGCTTTTATTTTTAAATAAAAAAAATATATTAAATATGGGGTGGGTGACCATGACCTCGTCGTCCCCAGAATCACCATATAAAAAATTGTATTTAAATAATGGGGTGGGCATCCATGACCCCGCCGCCCCTGGAACCACTGCAATGATATGATGTATATAGTAATCGGGGGCGGGTAGTCAACCCCGCCGCCCCTCCACATAACGGAGATGGGGGAGCGGGCCACCAACACATCGAACCCACTACTCAAAACAAATAACCAATGAATATATATGTTAAATTGGGAGGGGCAGGATTTGATCCCCCGACCCCTCCTAAACCATTTTACGTTTTTAACCAATGCGCCCAATGACTTCATTGGTTTATTCACCCACCGAGAAATATATCAACCTATTTTCACAAAGCGCCCAAGAGAGAGAGCACACATGTATTTCGAGTCAGATGAATTGTAGGTGGCGGAACTGTGAGTAGGCTTGTGACGGGGGGTAGAACCTTGCGTGAGCACATCTTCCAAGGGGTCATTTTTGGTCCATTGTCAGAATTGGGAAATTTTTATATTGATTTTGCACCTCTCGGTGACAAGAACTCAATGGTGATGCCAGTTTTTGCAACAGAGCTCTCCATTTTCGACCATTTTCCAGATTGGAGGTATAAGACTCCTTTTTGTAAATGTTGTTTGTACTTCTTCTTTCTCATGCCACTTAATGAATGAAGGCCTCCCCATTGATTGAGTAGGGCCCAGGGACGTAGTCCAAATTGGATGAACTTCGTTATTGAGTCTCTTGTCTTCTTTCATGCTTTTATGTGTTTCTCGTCTTCTCTCATGTGCACATTATATATCTATGGTTAAGCTACAATTTATCCATGTAATTCTTTAATACATCTATAAGCAAAAGATCTTGGATCACCTTGAGATGGTTTGTTTGATGACAATAAGTGAATCTGACAGGGACTTTCCAAAAATTCCAATCGTTGAGTGAAGGATACATCTCCAAAAATGATCTCCATTTCAAGTAGTAGACCATTTTCCTATGTCCATTTCCACCAACACCCACAAGATCTATTTATCATAAGCAACCAAGGACATGTTGGCAAAGTAAATAAAGTTTCCAATGGCATTTTCCACCCTAGTGAAAATTTGTCGCAACCAAAGCTCCAAAGGAAAAATTACCAACTTGACCCATAAATAATGTGATTTGGGTTTCTTAGTGAAGGGGTTAAAACCTAAATTCCATCTTTATAGCCATAAAAACTCTCGTCCAATAACCCAAGCACACTGCAAATTTTTTTGCAAGTTTCCTTCATCTAAGAAGTGGAAATGAATCTGGAGTTATTTATCAAAAGAATGAAAGTGGGGCAGTAACATATTAATTGATTCTAGTGAGTAGTGAGCCAGGTGAACATATGAGACCTCGGCATAGATATATAATGAAAGTTTCCCATGAGGGCATGAGCAGAGAGACTCGTGACCTTAGCAAACTCAATGTTTCCACCAAGAGAGAGTAATGGTTTAATAAATTTGGGAGACAAAACATTTTGGTAGCGGTAGGGGCCAGTCTAGAATAACCCTGCATGTGGATTCAAAAAAGAGGGAGTTCCTAAGACCAATCTAACTGCATCTCCATTTGTCGATTCAAAACTTCCTATTGGTCCACCCAAAGAGGATTTCAAGGAAACCAACGACACACTAAAGAAAAATGACAAACCCAAAGAATAAACCAAAATCGATAAAAACATAAGTTGTTAGAGAATGTCAGAAAAGTGGGGGACCACTAGATATGTAGATATTCGAACCTCTATGGTGGATCCAAATGGTTATAAAGGTATTCCATGTAATATGCCAACTAACTCCATAAAAAATTATATTGTAACTTATTTACATAATGTTTGTTGTGTTTTCACTGATGTTTAGGTCGAATTTGAGTTTTCATATGCAAGGTAGTTGTATGGTCAAGGTCAAAAGAACACTACATCTAACGAGGCTTATACATGTTCTATTTGGACACAAAATGCATTGAGTAAGAAAAACTTATAATTATTCTATTATTTTAGTTTATCAATGTGGTGTTAACTTTCATTGTTATGTAATGTTAAAAACAACAACCACCTTTTAAAGCTAATAGTGCACATTCCCTGCAACCATTTGGGTTCAAATCCTATTTGAGAAATCAAAATAGTCAAAATGAAATTTTAAGAGATAAGTCACTAATTCATTCTAATTTTTACTATAAAATTGATTGATTATGTTTTTCTGAGATTATTTTATGATATGCATACTAATAATTATTTTTATACATTTTTATATATTTATAGGAAATAATAACAATTTTAATAACCAAAAATGTAGAAATAAACAGAAATAAAAAAACAAAAAGAATGAACAAATAAAAGTTAAAGATTGTTAAAATTTATCTTCACTTAATTACACAGTAAGGCGTTCCCTCTGAAATAAACTCCTCTCTCATACCAAGTGTCTTTGTTATTCATCGTCAGATCAAAGTCAGATGTTTCCCTCCGTTGATTGTTGTCAACTGACTCCAACTGAATTTTTCAATTCAACCATTCCAGTTTTTTTATGGTGGGTTTTTAATGCAATTTGAGTCATGACATCCACTTACCCAGATGCGACGTATCAAATTATCGGTTTCTTGATTGCAGTAGCAAGCATTACCAAGCAATTCATCAGGTACTCTATTTCTTCATTTGGGCGGTTAGATGAAGGGGTCACTTGTCGTGACCCCATGATTTGTCGTAAACACAATTTACATGTTTAATCCTGCATTCACCGCATTATTTTCCAAATTTCAAAATATATGTAACATAGTATTATGAATGTTATTAACATATTACACATTCTCCCTTTGCCAACCAAAACCAAACATCATGTGTGTCTAGAAGATGCTAAAATAATTGCTAGAGAGGATAATTATAAAAAAAGGAAAATCAGAGAGGCCATCGAAATTATGAAATTTCCTCAGAACCTCAACAGGGACAATGAGAGTGAGATTAGTGGAAATTGGCTTCCCCTGATTAGACAAATAAATCCCTCGAAGCCTTTAGAAGTGTAGTATCATAGGTGTTCGAAATTAACAAGGTTAGTAAAATTAATAAATTAATTTAATTTAATTTTATCAATCTAATT
>APFE031085638.1:0-16917 GCA_000404065.3 Pinus taeda | reverse complement strand
GCCCCCCTAGGAAGCAGAAAATGTTTCGGAAACAAGGGAAGCCTTAGTGCTATTGAAACCAGCAAAGGAGACAAATGAACAAACTCAAAGGAAGTCATTATTCTGGACAATTTATAAGTCGCACGGAAAATGCTGCAAGTTGATTATCGATAGTGGGAGCACGGATAATCTGGTTTCCATAGAGATGGAAGAGAAGTTGGGTTTGAAACGACTGAAGTATCCCACTCCCTATAAGGTATCGTGGTTGCAGAAAATCCATCAGCTGTTGGTTGATGAACAGTGTGAAGTTGAGTTCCATATTAGCAGGTATAAGGACAAGGTTGTTTGTGATATTATGCCAATGGACGTATGTCATATACTGCTAGGAAGGCCATGGCAGTATGACCAGAAGGTAGTGCATGATGGGCAGACAAACTGTTACAAGTTTGTCAAGGATGGGATTAAGCACACACTTGTGCCCATCAAGGAGGAAGAGACGGCCAAAACGAGTGGAATAAAAGCATTACTGGTAGGAGGAAATGAATTCTTAAAGAAGATCGAAGACATCAAAGTGAATTATGCAGTAGTAAGGAGGCCACAGACAGTGTTACTACACACTGAAATTTTAGATTTACCAGAAGAAATTCAGGAGATGTTATAGGAGTTTAGTGATATTGTAGTGGATGATCTACCAGATAAACTGCCTCCTAAGAGGAGTATCAGTCATCACATTGACTTTATACCTGGAGCAAGTCTACCGAACAAGGTAGCATACCGGATGAGCCCCAAAGATAACGAGGAGGTCAGAAAACAGGTGCAAGAATTGCTGGATAAAGGG
Source organism: Pinus taeda (assembly GCA_000404065.3). Lineage (NCBI taxonomy): Eukaryota > Viridiplantae > Streptophyta > Pinopsida > Pinales > Pinaceae > Pinus > Pinus taeda. Next base: position 16,100 of record APFE031085638.1, on the reverse strand, counting down.
TTGAGAAGGGAGAGTTTGAGCCCCTGTGCAGTTCCAACAGTTCTCGCTCCCAAGAAAGGAGGATAATGGCGAATGTGCACGGATTCGAGGGCCATCAACAAGATTACCATCAGGTACAGGTTTCCACTGCCATGGATGGACGATATGATGAACTGCCTGAGAGGGGCAACATACTTCTCAAAGATCGATTTGAAGAGCGGTTACCACCAGATCCGGATCAGGGAAGGGGATGAATGGAAGACAAACTTCAAGACTAATGAAGGGCTATATGAGTGGCTGGTAATGCCATTCGGATTAAGTAATGCCCCTTGTACCTTTATGCGACTGATGAACGAAATGCTGAAAGAGTTCATTGGAAAGTTTGTGATAGTGTATCTTGATGATATATTAATTTTCAGCAAGACTAAAGAGGAACACTTCTGACATGTTCGAAGTGTGTTGGAGAAATTGCAGCAGAATAAGCTGCTGATAAATCTAAAAAAATGTACTTTTCTTCAAAGAGAACTGGTTTATCTCGGTTTTGTGATTGCAGAGAACGAGTTGAAGATGGACCCAAAGAAGATAGCAACAATCATTAACTGGCCATCCCCAAAAAGTCTGTTTGAGGTACGCAGTTTTCATGGGTTGGCAAGTTTTTATCGCAAATTTATAAGGAATTTCAGTGAGATCTGCGCACCTACGTTGGATACTATAAAAAAGGCAAGTCAGCCTTTTTGTTGGACCGAGGCAATAGAGAAAATCTTTCAGCTACTGAAGAAGAAGATTACAGAAAGACCAATCCTGAGATTGCTAGATTTTAACAAGCTTTTCCAGGTTCGCTGTGATGCAAGCGGTATAGCCATTGGAGCTGTACTTAGTCAGGAAGACAAGCCTGTTGCGTTTTCAGCGAGAAGTTGAATGAGAGTAGACAAAAGTATTCATCTTATGATAAAGAATTCTATGTTATCGTCCAAGCACTGAAGCATTGGAGACACTATCTATTGGCGAGTGAGTTTGTTTTATTTTCTGATAACTCTGCACTGTAGTACGTGATGCAACAGCATAAACTGAATCACAAGCATGCCAAATGGATCGAATATTTACAAAGTTTCACTGTTATGTTGAAACACATTAGCAGGCAGGCCAACAAGGTGGCAGATGCATTGAGCAGAAGAGCTTTGCTCTTGCAGGATTTCAAAGAGGCTTATGAAGCCTGTCAGAATCCTTCGGTGAGAAACAATAGTCCATGGTTGGACTATAATTTACAGGAGAAGCTATTGTTTAAAGGGGGACAATTATGCATTCTTGATTGTTTGATGAGAGAGAATGGAGGTCTAGCCGGGCATTTCGGCTTAGACACAACATTAGAACAGTTAGGACACTTTTATTACTGGCCAAAGATGCGACGAGACGTGCAATGATATGTGACTAGGTGTAAAGTGTGCCAATTGGCGAAAGGACACAGCCAAAATGCAGGACTCTACACGCCATTGCCTATTCCAAGTAGACCGTGGGACTCAATCAGCTTGGATTTTGTCTTGGGTCTACCAAGGACGTAGCGTGATTTCGACTCAATGATGGTGGTAGTAGACCGGTTTTCGAAAATGGCGCATTTCATTCCTTGTCGAAAAACCAGTGATGCCACTCATGTAGCACACTTGTTTTTCACGTAAATCGTCAGGTTGCACGGCTTACTGAGGTCCATTATCTCGGACAGGGATGTGAAATTTACAGGGCACTTTTGGCGCACCCTGTGGAAGAAGTTGGACACTTAGTTGAATTTCAGCTCCGCATATCATCCACAGACTGATGGGAAAATGGAGGTGGTGAATAGGAGCTTGGGAAACCTGCTATGAAGTTTGGTTGGAGAGAACTCACGGATGTGGGATCGTGTGCTTGCTCAAGTGGAATTCGCTTATAACGATTCACCAAATCGCAACACGGGTTACAATCCTTTTCAAATTTTGTATGGCATACATCCTTGCGGAGTGCATGAGATACAAGATCTGGAAAAATTAGAAAGAAGGAGTGCTGACGAGGGAGATTTCGCCAAGGCAATGAATGACTTACACGAGCAGGTAAAGTCGAAATTGCAGGACAACAGTGAGAGATATAAACAACATGCAGATTTAAAGCGGCGGGAAGTACAATTTAATGTAGGGGATGAAGTCCTTGCGCATTTACGCAAAGAATGATTTACTAAGGGCGAATATAACAAGCTGAAATACAGGAAGATTGGTCCCTGCATATGAATTACAGTTGCCACTAGGGATAGGCATATTTCCCAGCTTCAATGTGGCAGATTTGTTTCCATTTATTGCCAGTCCTGAAGACGACAGTGCAGCACGGCCAGAATGGGACACCTAGATTGAAAATGGTTCTTGGATGAGGCAAATGCCTACAGTTTAGCCCCTTGAGATCGAGAGAATTCTCGACACACAAGTGGCCAAACGCACTTGCAAGAAAGAGTGCCTTCAGTACCTTGTCAAGTGGAAGAACCATCCCATTGAGGAAAGTTCGTGGCTGGACGCGGCACAGATACAACGAGTAGGCTATTCTATTGAGGAACTCATGGAATGGAGCCATGACTTTTTGTTACCCTGGGAGCCTGATGCAGGAGCATCTAAATCAGGGTAAACATGAAGACAAGTGTTTGTTTTACATGTTCCAATTTGGTTGGTTGACAGGTCATCGTACCTAAACTGTCTTTTTTTATGTTTTATTTTTTTTTCAAGTTGCCAACAGTTAGGACATGGCATCAGTTTCAGTTTTGTTTTGTTTTCTGTTAAGGGGTTTTGTTTTATTTATTTACAGAAAAAAAACAAAACTCTGTTTTCCTTTTCAATTAATCTTAGAATTCAAATAAATGGAAAATTGACAGTTTCTGGAGTAACTGTATGTAATTGTTAACAATTTTCTAAAATTTCTTAACAAGTCATATAAAAGCAAGCAGAAAAATCATTTTAGGGTTGATTCCCACCATAATAGAAGAGCAGCAAAGAATTTAGAAGTGTTATTTTACAACAATCCGATTTCCATGTGCAACTAGTTCTTTTCCTATTTCTAACTAAATTCATTGAGTGCATTTCCAAACAAAATGTTAATTACATCTGAAAAGGCAAAATGAAACATTCGTATGTTGAAGAAATACTGTGACAGACTATAAGGCTGAGCAAATACAACAAGGGTGAGAGATGAGAACCTGAGAGCATTGTTGGCAATAACCCAAAACTGAACGAAAGCACAAGCAAAAGAACAGAGAGTTTCACAACCACTAAATACAGAACATAGAAATGTGAAGACCGCACACATAACCAGGTAACAAGTCCACTGTTTCATATACGATACCATCATTCTTTTCATAAAAGTAAAATTCGATATTAAGTCTACAGGCACACAGTAAACAAACCCAAGAAACTAACTAAGATAAGTTAAGATTCAAGTACAAGGTGAATAGAGAGTTAGGTTCGGAATTCTCGAATATATATAGACATAAAATCAATCGGACAGCAACACAGTGAAGGTCAAGTACCTGGGAACAAACCCTAGAAACATACTCGAGTTGCAAACCCTCGAATTCATTTACAGAATTGGAGTTTCAACCAAAATTACAGTAACTGGAATCTATAGCCAAACAACCTAAACTACTAAACAGTTGCAACTAGAACGTGCTACATAACAAAACAACAGTCGATGAATAGCAAGACCGTGGAGAGACCCTACCTGGTCTAGTGGAGTGCCAAAGGAGCCAAGACCGGTGTCCAACGATTACCCTCCACCTGCAGACACCAACAACAAAAAGATTAGACAACAGGTTGAAGCCCACTCAGAGAAGAAACATGAGGAGGAATACTTAAAAGAAGTTTTGCTTAATAGAAAGGAAGGGTTTTGAAATGCCGGAGAGGAAACGACAACAGGCAGCAGAGGTGTAAGCGACCTTGGTCACAAGGGACCGCAACTGTTAGCAACAGAAAGAAAAGTGAAAGTGCACTGAAGCTCAGAAAGAGAGCATACCTGAACAATCAACGAACCAAGGTCGAGAACGGGGTCATCTCGTGGCTGTTACCTGAGCGCGCAAACAAGCAGAAGACCAAGTGAATAGTAAAGCCAACAAACCACAATCATAGCTAGGAATGTTTGAATCTTAACAGCTATCAGTGAAGAGCAAAACTACAGAGTTACAGTGGATACCACTTATAGTCGCAGAGTGTTGGAAAACGACCCAGAGCCATCAAACGACCAACAAACAAACGGAGAACCCATCGAAGAGCATAACAGAGCATACGGAGTTTACCATTGATCAAGTTACAGTCCAGAGGACCAACATTGTGCCAACATGACGAGTTCATAACCCTCGGGAGAAATCAACCAGAGCACAGTCGCACAAAGCCTCTTCCTTACCAAACGGAAAATAATCGAGCCAAGTAGGGTTTAGGGTTACACATTGAGCGGGAGGAAGAAAAACGAGGAAGGGATAGGTGTCCTGTTCCAGCAAGCCAAACATACGCAGTCACATGTAGACCCATCTCCTCAAGTACCATCGAATCGGATAAGAAATCAAACCATTAATAATTGAAATCAATCAAACTTATTTTATTGTCCAAGTCAACGAGAGGGCTAGGCCGCCACCTCACAAGTTCTTCAAAATTATATTCAAACTAATAGAAATATCAAGTCCTCGTTACAAGATTTACAACCTCCTTTATAACATTAATAATTGATTACTAGAAAAAAAATATTTTCCTATTTTTCTTGAACAAACTCTCTAAATAGATATTCAGTGGCTTATTTTGTTGCATGAAAAGATAGATTAGTTTTCTTTGAAGAGGGATCTCTCATTATCCCAAATGTTAAAATAATTTATTTATTTTTGTGTCGTCCTCCCTTTTTTCTTCAAATCTATAATACATTTCTCACATTAATTTCTTAGACCTTGTGGCATTTAGATATTTATGTAGTTCAATCTATATTTTTCTTCATTAATTGTCCTTTGGGAGGCCTTAAGAGGCATTTTCATTTTGTAAAGATAAACCATAGTGAAAATGAAACTAGTGGAAACACATGAAATCAATTACGCAATTAAGTTTCATTGATAGAGAAATTTTTGTTAAATGTATAACAATATATAGGGTCATCAATTTATTGCAATGCCAAGATATCAGTGTATCAACCATCAAGGCATAGAATATTGAGAATACCAAATTGGCTTTCATACTCACTCATTGCCTTTAATTTAGATTAAAAAACTCTTCTACACAAAATTTTATTGATTGCCTTTAATTTAGATTAAAAAACTCTTCTACAAAAAATTTTATTGGATTAAAAAGAATTTTGTTTTCAAGCTTAATCATCTTTTTTATTCTTAAATGAAAATGCATTTACACAATATTTTTATTTTTCTTTGTTAAATATTAGCAAACTTTAAAAGAAATAACTTTAATAATCAATCACATTTTTTAACTATCAATGAATTTAAAATATAGTTAAATTAAAAAAAAATAGCTTTCATACTTAACTTTCATGTTCAATCATCCCTTTAACTCATATGCATGATAGGTTTTTAATAAATATATACAAATATTTATATTACTAAACAAATAATTTTGCATTAATATCATTTCCTTCCAAATAAACGAATGTGAAATCTGATAGACAAATAAACAAACATGATTTGTTTTCATAATCTACACAATAATTAAAAATATGGCCAGACTTGAGTAGGAGAAAAAAAGTTACGTATTCTTTTCTAGTCAAAAAGTTACATTTTTTTCTCATTAAAAAGGGTTAAAATTCTCACTAGAATCGAAAATAAAACTATAAAATAATATATAAGTCTGCCCTGCAAGGATGTCCTATCAATATGAAACGTATCTCACTAAAATCAAAATGAAATCTATAAAATAAACACAAAAGTCGGTGACAAGAATGTCCATATCTTTTTTTTGCTAAAGCAAGAGTCGTACTTTCTTTATCATTAAATAAGAAAATAATTTACATAGATTACAACCAACCTAGTGGATCCATGGACCGGTTAAAAACTACCACCTAACAACTAAGGGCCTCGAGTTAAGGGTGAAAACCCTGATCCCTACCAACAAAACAACAAAACCCTCAAATGCCAGACTGTACCAAGGCTTGCCATTCGACTCACCACAACCCAAATGGGGGACTAGCATTCATACCAATGAAATACCTAATATCTTTAAAACAGAAAACAATGTTGAAACCTATAATCTCCACAGTCAAAACACCAAGCCCGATCCAATGGCAGAGGAATATATTGCAGTGCAAGAACGCCGACGCTTAACTTTATGGCCCCACTGACATGCTCGAAGGTTCCTGTCCGTAGATCTCCCAAGATAGATTCGATGACAGAGTAGGATATCAAAGTGCCAAAAAGCATGCCACTTAACCACACGATCCCACTGACATGCTCGATGAATCCTAGCCGTCGATTCTTCGTGCTTGATCCGACGACCTAGGATCATATCACATCGGCCTAAAGCACCGCTGGTTAGCGTGCGATGAGGGCGGTATTCGTACCCACCCCTCGGCCACGTGTAGCGACTTGAATGGTATCGCTCCCAAATCTTCAAAACCGCTTTCTGCTTGAAGGGTGCCCGATGACCAGAAAAGCACTTTGCGGGCGAAATAACATTCCCGTGGAGAGAATTTGGGGTATTTCGATCACCACAAAAGCTCGAATTCCAGCTTCTCATTCCCTCCTCTCTGTACCTGTTGATGATCCTATGTGAAGTACAGTCCGATCCCTTCGGCCTACTGCCCGGGCAACATAAATCTTTGTGTAACCGAAGAAGGGTCAAAATGAGGAAAAAGTTGCAACTCATATCAGAACCAAATTAACTAAACATAGCCTCCATGCCTATGTTACGATACACCATCATATCTTTATCTGTGTGGCAACCACACTGTTCCTTGAATCTGTTCTGAGACAATCCTTGCCAATCCATCATGACTCTTGCTAGTGGTACAATTCACTCCTTGGGCAGCCAATAAATCCACCAGCTTGTTAGCCTTCCTTCATACATGGTTAAAACTTACTGTGTGTAAGTTCATGAGGTGAAGATGGATCCATTGAAAGACTTGGATCAACCTCCAATGTTTAGAAACCTTTTCCGGCCCCGTGCCCTAACTGATTCTTTTGACCGAATTAATGATGAGCTTAGAGTCAGCTTCGATAATCACATTTTGCTGATTTTCCTTCACTAGGAGTTCTAAGCATTGCTCCATAGCCATTAGTTCTGCCATGTTGTTAGTGGCTCTGCCTAGATGGCAATGGAATATGGAAATGATATTTCCCAATTCATCCCTTAACACCCCTCCAATTCCAGTAATACTTGGGTTGCCCTTAGAGGCCCCATCAATGTTATATTTCAGAAAACCCTGAGGGGGAGGATGCCAATAGTCTTGCTCCGTTTCCATCATCCTAACCTTTTTGTCCAGGCCTTGAGGAATAAGCCCCTACATGCCCAACTGTCTGAGAATTCTCATTTCAGCATTTGAAGGTGGATTCTTAGGGGGATTTCTCGCAGTCGTACTTACTGTCTCCCTAAGTTGTCTTTAGGTCTGCTCAAAAAGACATTGGAAGGATATCTTTTCATTTTTAAATATCCTATTGTTCCTTTCTTTCTAGACATTCCATATAATGAAGTTAGGCATGAGAGCCCAAGTTGTACAAAGAATTTCAGATTCTGAAAAATTTCGCCTCCAATTGATTAGGGTATTGATAATACTCCCTCTATCCCTGTCGGTCTTTTGGAAGATGGTGGAAAAAGAGTCCCACAATCTAGAGGTGAAGATGCAATTGTTGAGGAGGTGTTCCATAGTTTCCTCTTGGGCCTCATAGAGCTGGCATCTGGAAGGCCCTAGAACCCCTCTTTTCCGAATGTTGTCCCAAGTCAGAATTTTCTTGTGATAAACTAGCCACATGAAGAGTTTAATCTTCATCCATCCTTGATGCCTCCATAGATTCTGCCAAAATCCATCTGGAGCAAGAGATTCCAGCTCAAGGAGTATGCTTTTTGCCTCCTTAAGATTAAAGGTGCCCTCATTGTTGTTTCCCCATCTTAACTGATCATGCCCCCCTATTACTAGAATCTTCCTTTGTTCCAACAGTTTCATAAGAGCCTCTCCTTTAGCTTTCAAGGGGTTGTCTTCCCTGTAAACAATATTCCTCCAACTTCTCCATTTTCCTGCATTATTGGTTTGATCCCAAAAATATTTAACCTTAGATAACCCTATGCCTTCTGTCTCTATCTTAAGGTCCTTAAAATCCTCTTTTAACAGTATTGGTTCTTGTTGCCATTTGTCTTCCCAAAATAGTGCCAGATCTCCCTCTTTGATTTCCCAGAAGTTGTTCTTTTGTACTAAGCCTCTATTCTCCCAGGCCTTATTCCAGATGTATGAGCCCTTTATACTACTAAACATCCTTATATGATCGTTGATTTGCCAAGTACTAGCATATTTTTCTTTCCAAATACTAGCTCACTGAGCCTTTGGTTCTTTAACTCAACACCACCAAAGTTTAGCCCCTAAAGCCCTACTTAGAACCTCTGGATCATCCAAACCAAGACCTCCATGTTTTCTGGGTTTGCAAAGCTTTTCCCAGGCTACCAAGGCCCATTTCTTTCTATTCTCCCCCTTGCCCAAGAGGAAGTCTGACAAGAATGTCCATATCAATATGGAACCTTTTGTGTTTTGAATTGCTTTATCTTTTTAACAAATATATTCATGTGTAAGTTTAATAGTAGGGTTCACAACACTTTCAATATTTAAATTAGAAATTTTTAAATGTTTATTATTTTTTAATATATGAAAGTTATAAATGGTTAGATGGATTATCAAATATTTATTGAATTTATATATTAGATATAGTATGCTTAACTTTATTAAATTCAGATATATAAATATGATGTAATAATTATATTTTTGAAATAAATATTATTATTATTAATTTTGAATATATATATATATATTATATTATATAAACTGAAAATAGTTTTGTCTTTTATGTTTATTTCGGATTAAATTAGCTTACTATTTAAAATATTTACAATTTTGTTTATTATTTTTATAATAAATTTAATTTTGAAAATAAAAAATATTAATTTCTATAAAAAAATTTAATATTTTCATTTTTCATGGTTTAAAATCATAGTTAAAGGTAAATAATACCCTCGAAATAGTATTACTTAATTATATTCTTTATTTTTAATTGAACACTTATCTACACAATACGTTTAAACTCTTGGGACTTAAAGTCACTGACTTTCATGCTCAATCATCTCATTTATCTTTAATTCAAAACTTATCCACACAATAGGTTTAAAGTCTCACTAGAATTGAAAGGAATTGGTTTTCATGCTCAATCATCCCATTTATCTTTAATTGAAACCTCATCCACACAATAGGTTGAATTCGTTTTCATGCTTAATGATCTTCTTTATCTTCAATTGAAATCTCATGATATAATATGTTTAAAGTCTTGCTAAACTTGGAAGGACTTTGCTTTCATGCTCAATTGTCTCCTTTGTCTTTGATTGAAACCTCATAACACAATACGTTTAAAGTCTCACTAGACTTAGAAGGAATTGACTTTCATGCTGAAGTATCTCTTTTATCTTTAATTGAAACCCTAGCCATATAATAGGTTTAAAGTCTAATTGAACTTAGAAGGAATCGGGTTTCATACTTAATCATCTCCTTTAACTTCGATAGAAAACTCATGTTTAAATTTTTCTTATACTTCAAACAAATTAGCTTTTATACTCAAACAACTTCTTTATCTTTAATTGAAAAGCTATCTAAACATTATTTTACAAATTTATTAAATTTCATCCAACTTTAAAATAAAAAGCTTTCACAATTAATCACTTCTTTACCTTTAACAAAACCACATCACATAATAAATTTAAAATTTAACTAAATTATTTTTCATACTAAATTATTTCATTTTATCTTTAATAAAAATCTCACCCACACAATAGTTTAAAATCTCTCGGCTTCACTAAAACATAATCATAACAATAAGTTGAAGATCCCACTAGACGTAGAAATGAAATCCATGAAATAGTACAAAGGAAATCCATAAAATAATACAAAAGTTTGTGACTAGTGTTTACGAACACCCATATCAATATGAAAAGATAACAATAAATTAAAATCTCACTATACTGGAAAGTAACTCCATGAAATAGTACAAAGGAAATCCATAGAATATTACAAAAGTTTGTTACTAGTGTTTAAGAACACCCATTTCAATATGAAGAGTTTCTCGTATTTTCAATTGTTATATTGAAGGTTTTGTTAGAGTCGGTCTGGTCAAGTCCTTCGTCAGAGATCAAAACTCTTTATGCATTTCATGATTAGGTGTCCCGCTCCATTCTCCCAGTTACATTCCACTAGGGGCATGCCATATTCTGACGGAGGAGGTCATTATAGTCTCATATCTGGCTCCTGCTGGCTCAGGTCTTTTTTCAATCATCATCAAAGTCCATAACAGTCAGGGTCTGGTCCTTTAAAGGACAAAGGTCATTTCGAGGTCTAGGTCTAGGAATTCATCAATTTGGTACTTGAAACATGTCCAGTAGAGCCATGCAAGCCAGAGCAAAGGCCTTTACACAGTTATGGTTCAGAAAGCTTCATCGTCATGTGGATAGACTCCGACTCTTCTTCAAAACTCCGTTTTGAAGAAAAGTCAAACAGTGTCATTTATGACAAAATTTGCAAAAAAGTCGCTAGTTGATTTTTCAGATGCAGTCATGGTTTCCATGGCCAAATATCCTGTCGTGCAATCCTTGCAAAGAGTGCCTAAAATTTCGTCATTTGAGCCAAAATTTCAAAGGGAAAGTGAAAATCAGTGTGTTCTAAAGTCAGTGAAAAAGTGCCACAACACAACATTAGAAAATGGGTTTTTGAAGAGGCAAAAATCAAACTCATCTCTCCCAAAGTTTTATATACAAGTTTTCCACCAAATTTAGAGGCATTGTGCAAATCAAAACTGGTGGGAGACATTGCAAAGTGATTGGAGTGCGTTGGTGAGTGTTTGGAGCAAGTGAGAGTCAGTTCTCAAGGTGCGGCGCACACAGTGAGGGGCGCGGCGCACACACAGGGCACGGCGCACACAGCCCCCGCCCCCAGTTAAAAGTTGTAACGCGCGTGGCGCATACGCAGGGCACGACGCACACCCGGAGCGCGGTGCACACAAACAAGAGCACGACGCACACAAACAGAGGCGCAACGCACAGAAGCAAAGTGCCTAGAACATGCCAAACTCACTCAAATTTTTTTGTGAAGCACATAAATTTGCAAGGTAGGCTCTATTAACTCACTTATTCATCAAATTGGTTAAGGATATGGTGGTTTTTATGCCCAATGATGGAAATGAAACAAAACTCTTAAAGCAACCATATAAAGACACCAAGAGACCATTTTGCTAGGGTTGTGCAATTGTATTGTTGATGCCAAGGTCCCATTTTCCCTTCCTTATCTTTTTCCCTTGTTCCCCTATGCCATTTTTCCTATCATCACTGCCCTAACACTACCAAACTCATATTCCCTTTCCCCTCCTCCTATTGCTTAATAGAAACCCTAAACCCTACCCCATCAAAAATCCCAAACTCCTCCCACATCCCTAACAAATTTCTCCCTATAACCCCTATTCCCATTTCATCACTCCCTTCCTAACAATCCCCATTTCATTGTTCCCCTTGGTAATAGATACTACAAAGGCACCCAACCTCACACCATCATCAAAGGGGCAGCCCAATCACAGCCCACATTGCAGTCATGTCTTCACAACATTCGTTCGAGTATGAGAGGGAGACACAGAGTGACTCATCTTCAGAAGAGCAGGCTCCCAGGAGACACCACAATAGTGGCAAACATGTCAGGGATGAACCCACTACGCTCACTGAGTTACAAGCATGCCCTCTTGCCATGTCATCCTTCCAGTACTTATCATGTTTCGAATTTTGTCAAAAGGTGACAAATGTCAGAGTTCATCATGAGTTGGCCCGGTTATTTGTGCTTCATCTACATGGAGGTCAGTCTACCTTGGCCAGGGTCACTTTCACCTTGACACTCGAAGCTATATCATTGGCAACAGGTATTCCAAATGTTGGGGAGCAGTGGCATAAGAAGAAGAAGGTGGAAAGGCATCACTATGAGCCTTACATCAAAACTAGATTCGTGAATGAGCTCACAAGAGTATTTCCCTTCAGATACTTGAAGAATGAGTATGCTCCACTCATGAGGTTGATCATGAAATACTTCAGCTGTGAGGGGAGGTTCTCTAGATTGTATGCCTATCATATCCGCCTACTCATGCACTTTACCAGGGTGAGGATGATGAACCTCCCGTTTTTCATATGCAGGAATTTAGAGAGGATGAGCACCTTCATGCTGCATAAGACCCCTCAGCAGCAACTTAACATTGTCTATCACTTTGCTCTCATTCGGATTTTAGTAGATCATCAGTTGGGATTGCAGGGCATTTCTTGGGAGGACTTCATCTCCCGTGACTTCTTCAGCACACCACAGGTACTATCAGAGCCCGAGCAGGAGTTGGGTGGTCCTTCTTAACAGCATGAGCGCCATGAGACCACGATTATACCATTTTTGGTGACATATCAGAAAGGCAGTAGGAACTTATTTGCAGCAGCAAAGCGAGTGTTATCTCCACCCAGGGTGGAAGGGGCCTCACTTCCGGCTTCACTACACAGGTATTGGGCAAGGGCAAGGAGCCCGTGCATGATGAGGGGCCATCAGGTGCACAGGAGACCGATGTCATCCTCATTCCGGATGAAGAGACAGAGGCAAAAAATGCCAAACTTAGGATGACCATTCAGGAGCAGGACACGGAGATCAAAGACTTGATACTGAATTTCGAGAGGGCTAGATGGGTCATCAAGTATCTGGAGCAGAGAAACAAACAGCTTGAGGACCAATAGACAATCATGGAGCTACAAAGCATTTGTGAAAATCGACAAGCTGTCCAGCAGAGAGGGATCGATCTCACTACCTTGGAGCAAGAGATCAACAATGACCGTGAGTCTTGGTTGGATCGGGTCAATCTACACTTGGAGAAAAATCTAGAGAAGGAAAACAGGGACAAAGCCATACTGAGGAGGATGGCTTGTCATTACAGGGCACGGAACATGAGCGCAAAGGCTCGAATAAGGAGCTTGAAGGCTAAATTAAGCGAAGTAACAAAGGAAGCAAAAAAGGCAAAAGAGCAAGGTCGGCTTCGAATCTTGGCTGAAGCTTCCTTGGAACAACATAGCACTTCATAGAGGACCTCCAACCCAAATTTCAAAGAATTTGGGAAAATTTTGGTTGCACGACAAATTTTGGCACAAAAATAGGTTTTTTCTCTATACGTGCTGCGCCACCTGCGCGACGCGTAAGATTGGGAGCTCCAAATGAGAAATGGTTTGCGTTTTTGGATTTGGCATGAAAAATCAAAATTACTGGCACTAGGAGCAAGAAATTTGGAGAAGATATTGGCCACCAAAAGGGCAAAATACACTAAAAAATGGCCTCACTGCCCCTATTTTGACACACAGGAAGCAGTCATGGGAGAATGAAGATTTGGAGGGGCAAATGAGTTCCGAATTCAAAAATTCCAGTGGGGTTGGAAAGTATACTCAAAGGCCTTTCCAACGAGCTATCCTACACTCATTTTGGACTTCAGAAAGTGCCCCAAAACTGGCCTCAAAGTGGCGTGATGCATACAGGAAAGGAGCGCAACGCATATAGGAAAAAAGGCTGAATGCCTCCATTTCGCGAAATTTCACTTCCCGACTTTTTGTAAGTGGGCCCACTCATATGCAATTCATTTTTTTGGCACCTAAGGCAGTTTTATAAGTATATTCACTCCAGATGGTCAGTTATCCAAGTGGCAAAGGAAGGCAAAGGGCCACCAAGCCATTTGTCATATTTGTGGCGCTGCACCTGTAGCTGCTGTTTGGCTCTCCACCTTCAGTTTGTAATGATTTGAGTAACTCCCCAACCCTTGGGCATTCCATCTCTTCATGGCACATTCTATATATTGTATGCAAACCATTTACAAAGGGTTGGTTGGCTTGTAACTTCTGGGAGACTGTGGGAAAGAAACTCTGTTTCTGCATTGTACATTTTTATAGAGGATTAATGAAAAGCAGTGGCTCTGTTTCGTGAGATTCTTGTGGTTGTAAGTGTAGCAAATGTGTCTCTTATGTTTCATATGTATCTTGTTATGTTTCATAGCTCATTTCATATTCACTTGCATTGAAATTTTCTAAGTTAGCTAAGGTAGAATTCAGTTTTATTGCTCTGCCTGTGGGAAAATTTCATGTACAATGTTCATTCTTCTGTTGAAAAGGATTCATGTTTTCCATGCCCTTTTCACCCTCTTAATCAATCTCTCCATTCCGCTGTATCTTAAAACTAAATTGCTATGCTTTCCGCCTATCTCGCCTCATGAAATAACCCGTGCTTTTGTATTAAATTCTCTGCTCATTTGAGGTCCAGTGGTCCCATAACATCCTAGAAACACAATCATTCATAAAGAACACTCCTTGTATTCATATTCACTTACTAGCCTAAGATAAATAGTTCACTGTAAGTCATCTCAGACCTTTTCGTTTATCTATTTACTGAGTGTGACTCGTAGAGAGCCCTCTCCTGTTCTGGTAGGGCTCGCTACTAGACTGAACGTGGTTTGTGGTTACCCTAAATTTTGCCTTCCTTCAGCCTAAGGTGGATTTAGGTGATAACAGGTTTCATAAAACTTTAAATATTTAAATTATCTAAGTAGATGTTTACTATGTTTTTAAAATTAATTAGTATATTAAAGCTTTATTATGTTTTTAAAATTAATTAGTATATTAAATTTTTAAGTATTTAGATAGATAGTTAAATATTTATTAATTTTATATATAATTTGAATTATTATTAAATTTAAATATATAAACATGTAATAATTATATGGATAGTTTTATTAATAAAATAATTATTGTTATTATTTTAAAATTAAAATTAAAAGAAATTATTTTTTCTACTATTTAACATATAAAAATATCGTAATGAGGATTAGAAGCATGAATGGGTAGTGTGTTGGGGACAAGCTTGCCACCCCACCGCCTCAAGCAACATTCATGCACGTGCATGCGAATGAATTTAACGTGGATGAAGGTGGTGGTTTCTATATCTGGTCTAGCTTTTTCTACCAATCAACTAAGGTAGAGGGTTAGTAGTGATGAGTTATTACTCTCACCAACATAGGAAGGTCTATGGCTGTAGATTTATATATTTCTATTGAGAATCCATTATCCCACAATTCTAGTGATTTTTCTCACCTCAACCCTAGTTTTAGATCATTTTGAAGGCAATTACAGAGCTTTGTGTTAGAAAATTATATATTATGGAGCAATGGAACACATAAAATATTGCAGAAATATAAACACAGAAAACACATAAAACAAGAGAGACACAGATATACGTGGTTCACCCAGTTTGGGCTATGTCCACCTCAAACAGTCAATCCTTCCTTTTTATTATCCAACAAAATGAAGAGACACAACCTACAACAGATCCGCTGTAATATCCTCTATTTTCTCTCACAGTCTCACCTCTCTACTTCTCGCTCGGAGAATACACATATATTACACAGACTCAATACAATGCCCTCATACAAAGATAGGGGTTGCCTTCTAGGGAAAAAAACCCTAAACTAAGCATAAGTTCTACTGTCAGATCATCCGCCTAATGAACGACCCAGAATGACTAGAAGTTACTATACTTTTACAAGGCAATTTTACATCTGTTTTTAGCTTTGGGGGCGCTGCCTTCGAACCCCCACCGGGGGATCGCTGGCCCTCGGACACCCCAGCCGGTGGGGATCAAGCCCCCTAGACCCTCGCGGGGGGGGCAAGTCCCCCCTACACCCCCCTGCGTGGAGGGGTGTACAAACTTCCTGGGGTATACATTTGGCTGAAACAAAGACCTCTAAACAATCATGCTCCATACTCAACAATCTCCCACTTGGAGAATGATTGTAGCAACTCCACCGCTGCTTCGTTTGTTAGACAATGACTCCTCTTTGGACCTGGCTGTTTCTC
>APFE031085635.1:0-12611 GCA_000404065.3 Pinus taeda | reverse complement strand
GTCCCTGCCTCCGGCATAGCAGGGACTATAGCATTCGATATGGTGTTGACCAACTATTAAATCACTTTGACCGATTAATATGTTCGGTACATTTAAGGTTTAAACCAATGTTTCAAATAAAATGTTTGGGGCAACAAATTTTTATCCAATGTTTTTGTTTGGAGGTCTTATTGCCGACCTCACGCCCCCCGATGCTATTTCAGTGAGGGCAAATTGTTTTATCATAAGGTTTTCAAAAAAATGTGGAAGTATGGCTGTATATGGTAAGAGACACGCATAGATTGCATGCAGTCCAGGTGTCTAGGTATCGCACACCCTCATTCTTACTGATGCTTCGAGAGGAAATGGCTCTACCGCCTGGTTTTCTGTAATACACTAGGATTTCATCTTTTCTCAATTCCTGTGTGGTGTATCAACATTCCAGTCTCGTGAATCTATGGTTGTCGTTGATGGCCTGTGTTTTATCTGATATCGCTGCCATTGACGTTGGGCATGGTGGCTGCCACGCTCAAGTATTTCGCTGGCCCGGAGGTTCCTCGATACGTTCCGTTCACCGTTGGCTATGCCTGGTTCTGTTCTTTATCCATAATTATATTCGTGCCGGCCGATATCTGGACCGTAAGTTTCTTCTTTCTCAAATCCGCAGGGTTTCTTAATTCTTTGGTTTTGATGATTTCAATTGCAGGCTTCTGATCTCTGGTTTCGGCGACTGTTGTGAAAATTAAAACATATATATGTGGTTGGTTCGTTTTGTCCTTACCAAATGGTTCATAAATACGATCAATTATGAATAGTAGCTTCAATGGCCATGTAAAATGTTCCTCTGCTGTTCTTTATTTTCATATTTGAATTTCCCTATGCCCGTGGCATTGTTCAATCCATACATTTAACACGCGCTTCTTGAAATTTGAATATTTACTGGCTGCTTATCGCCGGGCTTCATGCGAATAGTCTATAATATCTAAACCTTTGCCAACCTTTGGCAAGCAGTTCGCTGACGATTTATTTTCCTTTCATAGTATCAAATTTACGGTGAATCTCATTATCCATGGTAAAATTTATTACTTAATTTGTTCAACAACTATTGCGAGATTGTTTCAGTTTTCGGTGATTCTCAAAGTCAAGCTCAAACCAAAAGTTGTTTCAGTCCTTTTGCTTGCAGCCACAGGGATTTGTCTAGTTTGGCTCATGCACTCGTAGGATAGAAGTAATTGTATAGTAGAAAAAAATCCCTAATCTTATGATTCCGTCTCTCGCACTTTGGTTTTGACTGTAAAATTCATTAACAACCTTTTATTATTTTCTATTGGAATGTATCATATGTATGTACATTTGTGAGTATATGTCAGTATGGCTGTGGGCCATTTTCTGCCGTCTGGCTAAAGACTCTTTCCACTTCAATTTTTCTCTTTGTATGGCTTAGGGTTTTAAGGTTCGGTTATCTCATTACTTTGAAGCACGAACATAAAGAACTTATACTTACACGTACTTTATTGAACCCTCAAATGGTCTCGGTCTGATTTCGCACAGTGCATCGGTAATTCAAAGGATTTTTTTTTGTGTCTGAAGAATTAATTGCTTGGGTTTGCTGACAATTTGATGTATTCGATCTGTTTTGTTGTCCGGCAGGAATGAAGGATTCGAAGGAATTTGCCGTTGAGCTGTTCGATGCTCTGGCTCGCAGGCGACGGCATAACGCAGACCGTATAGCATCTATAAGCATAGATGAGTTGCAGGATTTCTGGTCGCAGATATCCGACCAGAGTTTTGATTCTCGTCTGCAAATTTTCTTTGACATGTATGATTTGGATTTTACTTTGAATTTTATGGTTTATTTAATACTTCATAATAAAGAATCGCTAATTGAGATGCTTCAATGAGTTATTGGAATGATTTATATATATTTTTGGCCGTCTATTAAAAATTTGAACATTAAATTTTTCATTATTACTTCATAACAAAACGATTACCAATTGAACGGCTCCCTGGGCAATCGGAATTGAGCAATGAAATTAAGGAGAGTTTTCAGTTTCAAAATGTAATTTTGTTGCTTATGAGAGTTTTATATTTATTGTTACCCACAGGGTCGATAAGAACGCCGATGGAAGGATAAATGAGGAAGACTGAGAATCTGTTCATGGGATTTGTGTATATGGTTGGAATTGAATATCCATTAGACCCTTTTTAACAATGTTCTGTGATAGTACAGATTATAATGCTCAGTGCCTCTGCAAACAAGTTATCGAAATTGAAAGAGCAGGCAGAGGAATACGCTGCCTTGATAATGGAAGAGCTTGATCCTGAAAAATTGGGCTACATTGAGGTAATTGACTGGTTTTTAATGTTAAATTCATGATGTTTTAGGATCGAATATTGCGACATGGCTTCTAATTAACTGATTTTCAGTGATAAATCCATGGCGTTTTAGGACCTTATATTGCTATATGGATCCTCATTGACTGATTTTGGTGTTAAATTCATGAAATTTTAGGACCAAATATTGTGATATGGGTTTTAATTAGTAATGTGATTCCGTGGCTTGCAGTTATGGCAGTTGGAGACATTGCTGCTGCAGAGAGATACTTATATGAATTACAGCCAACCCCTGAGTTTCACTAGCCAAGCTCTGAGCCAAAATCTTGCCCTTAGGAAGAAGAGCCCATTTCAGAAATACAGGCAGAAGATCAGATATTTTTTTGACGAGAATTGGCAAAGGGTGTGGGTTATTGTCCTCTGGGTAATGGCAATGGCGGGACTTTTCACATGGAAATTCATTCAGTACAAGCACAAATATGCTTTTCAAGTAATGGGCTACTGCCTGCTCACTGCCAAAGGCGCTGCTGAGACATTGAAGCTCAATATGGCGCTGATTCTATTACCAGTGTGTCGTAATACAATCACATGGCTGCGTTCTACAAGACTTGGATGGATTGTGCCCTTCGATGACAACATCAATTTTCAAAAGGTATTATTTGGCGAGCAGCTTTTGAATTGTACATCTTTCTTTGTGGGATAAGTTGTATGGTATTGGTCTGAAACAACACTTAAATTACTTTTACAATTCTAAATATCTTCTCTATTGATTTTTTTAATTTATTTATCACATTCAAATTATTTGGGTTCACGTTTCATTTATTACATTCAAATTATTTGTGTTCACGTTTAGAACCAGCCAGGGTGTTTATTTTCAACCTAATAAAATGAAATATTATTCATTTTTATTATTCTACCATTTTAAAGATCAATTATATTAATTGATTCTAAATCAACACAAATATCATAAACCACACTCACTAGTTCCAAAAAAAATCAATAATTGCAGAAGGCAAGTTTTGTAAGCAATTGCAAATGATGGAAGAAATAATAGATGTTGACAGTTACGAATTCAGATTACAATGCATTTTGCCTGAAGCATGTGGGCCAGTCAAGAAACTGGCCTCATAGGTATTTTGTTACTATGTAATATTTGCATCAACTATCCTCATAGCTATTTTGTTACTATGTAATATTTGCATCCACTGTGAAATGATTTACATCTCACTGCCTTGAGCGACTTATATGAATTACTTATTTGTGGTTCAGTCCATTTATTCCTTGACCTCTGCCTCCCATCCTCTCCAAACTTGGGACAATTTCCGCCAGGCCAACTTTTCCAAGTTCTGCAATTCCCTGCAGACCCCTGCAGACCCCGGCAGGGACTACCGCCACGGCAGTGGCTCCTTTTGTTTAAAATAAAAATTGGATTAGTGATTTGATTTTGGGCTCCAAAAATAATCGAGCAGAGAATTAAGTTCAAATCTCATTATTTCTCTAACTTTTAAAATTTATTTCAAATAAAAACTAAATATTCCACCACTTTTAACTCAAAGTTAATTAATTTTAGAATTATCCATTTTTACTTTCTCATTTCACCTTTATTTAACCATTATTTTCTTAAATATAATTGGTAAAAGAAATGAGAAATATTTTCTTTAACCGAAATTTGATACAATTTCCATTGGCTTGATACTCACCAAGTTTTCTCCTATTAGCTGAGGACATTTTATGAAGTTAGGTAAGGATGAGATTAAAGAAGAGAATGGCGTAAAGGAATGAAAAGCCGGCTGAATTTTGTTTGTTTCTGTGATAAAAAAATAGAAACCACCATCATCGTTGAAGGCACGGAGGTTATTCTACCCACATAACCATGCCCCATGTGCGGAAAGGATAAATTCAAGGTGTCCTCGACAGATTGATAAAGACCACAATAATGCTGGACATTTGCAAGGATTATTAATATAATTACTGGAAGTGATATTATTTCATTTGAGGCTTCCATTATGATGAGGATCAGGTCGTTTAACTTGGCTTTACCTCTAATGTTACTACTCCACGTGGCTCCTATACCTAATGCTTCTAATATCTCTTTAAATAAAACGCAAAGGAATCTCCCATATATGTAGTGATAATATAGTTGGAAATTCTTTTTTGGAAGAATGTGTATGAGTATTGCATATTTTTAATATGAAATTGGTTTTTTAGTTGAATAGAAATTATTATTGTTAATTGTGGCTATGGTTTATAGCATTTTTTATATTAAATTAAATTTCTAGTTGGTAGTCTTTTTTGGAAGAATGTATGTGATTATCGCATATTTTTAATATGAAACTGGTTTTAGTTGAATAGAAATTATTATTGTTAATTGTGGCTATGGTTTATAGTATTTTGTAAATTAAATTAAATTTTTATTGTTTAAGTAAAAAGATATTTGATTTTTTAGTAGGTTAAGATGAATTTAAATTGATAGTAATTTATATTAGACTTTTTATTTAGTTTGGTTATATAATATTTTTTTATTTTTAACCATGTTATAATTGTTTTGATGTTTATTATGGATTCATCTTTCCACCCACAATTTGAAAATCATAAATCATGAAATATTAAATTAAAATATGAATAATTCATACCTTCTAATTTGTGAGAAACTCAGAAAATTTTGAAGTATAAAATTTTATCATATGAAAAACATATAATTTCTTTGAATTATTTTGAAATGGCCACATACACTTGCTTGTGAACTAGTGAACTCTAGTGAAGCTAATGACAAAAAGAGATTTGTAACATTATTTTTATTTTACGTTGTTCTCCTCATAAATAAATGTAAATATATCGATTTCTTAGTACTAAATTCGAGTCCCTCTAGGTAAGGATGATATTAAAAAAGGGGTTTCCCTACAAAATCAAATATATTTATCCCCACAAATAAATGTAAATATATTGATTTCTTAGAACTAAATTCGAGTCCCTCTAGGTAAGGACAATATTAAAAAAGGGGTTTCCCTACAAAATCAAATAAATTCCAATCCTTTGAAAAAGAGTGATATTGAAAGAAATGATTTTCAAATAAAATAGACTACTTCTATTTTATAATACAATTGAAACATATTTTAATAATAGACATTATTTTTTAAATCAAATTATAAAATATTCTTAAAATTTAATATTCTATTAAATTTAATAAATTTTTAAATACTAAAGTGAGTAATTATTTTTTATATTAATATAAAAAATATAAATTTAAAATAAAATTATAACTTATTTTTCTAATTAAATTTTGAATCATCATGAGATAAATTTTTTATTGCTTACGGATATTCACTAGTCATCTAATTTATATGAACCTACTTAATTTACTAGGTAAATGGTTAAGATTTAAACTCCAAGCACATTTTAAACCATTCTATTAGTAGTTATCCAAGTTTATATTTTTTTTAAAGATAGTTATTACAGGTCATTTTCCTTAATAATTATATATTTTAACTCATAATTTTGTGTTTATGATTAAAAATAATAATCATATAATTTAAATTGTCTTTACAATTTAGTTAAGTTTTATTTATTTTTATCTTATAAGAATTTTCTTGTTATATCCAGGCTTGTGGTTAGATGGTAGAAAATACAAAACTACTACATACTTAAATTTAAAAAACAAAACCTCAAACCCTATTATCCAATAAAACTACAAAGCTACAAATTTTTGACTTGAGACTTTACAACAAAATAGGGTTTTCTACTTATATACTTTACAAAATCGACATTATCAAATATAAAAAATAAAAATTATATGTCATACCATAAGTGATGATAATGTTGTCCTTCATAGCTTTTTAATGCCAATAATTTAACTTGTGAAGATAATGTGGTCCTTCCTAGTTTTCTAATGCCAATAATTTAACTCTAGAATAGGACTTTCAATTCTTTTCCTATAGATGAGGAGCTCTTCACCAAATATTGATTAAGGAGGGAGTATCCAAAAAAGTGACACACATAATTTTAGCCAAGTGATATATTAACCTTAGCCCCATCAATACTCTAGAACTTTAGCTTCCATCAATTAAGTTTAAACAATCTAAAGCATATTAAGAAGTAATTATTTTGATGTTTATCCATCTTTTACTACATTAAGCCTATAGAGGTGTCTATTTTAGAATAGGACTTACATAATTTTAATTTAACTATTAATAATTATTAAGTGGAGTGTAGGGATTTTTACATCTAGAGAATATTTGAGATATATTCAAAGTAGTATACACAAATTAAAATGTTAGATTTATTTTCAAAGTAGGTATTCCATTTCTTGATTTTTAATTAAATTGATTTTTCAAATAAGTCATAGAGAATTTTAATTCATTTATCATTAATTATTAACGTGATGGTAGAGATTTTGACTGAAAAGGAATATTCATATTCATAGTAGTATACCCTAATCAAAAGTTTTGATTTTATGTCCAAAATAATTATACCATTTTATTTTTTGAATTATAAAATTTTAGTATTCAAAACATTAATTTTTTAATTATTTTGAAATGGTGACTTGCTCTTTGGGTATGAACAAGTGAACTTATCAATAATTTGAATGGGTCACTTCCCATGACACCAAAAGATTTGTAGCAATATTTTTATTTTAAGCTTTCTTTTTTCAACAAAATGGGTTGCCTAAACAATATGAAATATATCCATTACATAATACTAAAATCCTATCCAATTTCATTAAGATGATATTAAATATGATTGTCTTTCAAAAATCAAATACATTCATTTCATAAAGCTAAATTCCCGTGAAAATATTAACTAAAATGAAATGTCATTCCTTTAGATAAATATGGGTGAAGATGTGATTAAAGGACATACTCACGTGGTTCATGCATGCAAAGGAATGAATGGTGGCATGAATGACATTTTTGTTTGTTTTTGTTAAAATATTTAGAGGTGTCACTTGTACACCCATAGTGTAGGAGGATATAAGAGATATGAAAGAAAGTTGCATCACCAACTCTGGTTTTCGGAGTTTTGGTGTTTGAAATCGATTTTTAGTAGTCTCACCCATATTGTTACTAACAAAAAGTGACAAAAAACCACCATCGTCATTAATGTCATGGAGGTTATCATTACAATAATGTTATTATTTGATGTGATATTATTTCGTTTGGCTTTGCTTTTATCTCTAATGTTACTACTCGCATTGGTGTGTGTGCAAAATGTTTTGGAGACACCCATTATGGGCTTATATAACCCAAATCCAATCCCAAGGGGAAGTTTATTTTTTTATTCTCTCGAAAAAATTGAAGAGGTTTTCCATTACACCAAAACCCGCAGGTGTTGGTAAACATTCCAAACCAATAACTAGCATCCCCACAGTGGAAATTATGGATTACATAGAGGTGCAGTGATTCTTACAACAAAAAAGCCATGATATTAGGACATTCAACTTCGCTTTTATCTCTAATGTTACTACTCTTAGTGGTGAGTGTGTAAAATGCTCTGGAGACGTTGATTATGGGGGTTTTTAACTCAAATTAAATCTAAAGGGGAATTCCTTTTTTCGATGCTCGTAATTTTGGGACAAACGACACTCATTAGCGGTTATGACTACACAAGGGGTGGTTGGCAATCTGCAATCAGACACTCTCTACTCGAGTGCCTTTCTAATTTGTTAACTCTTGCAGAGGTTATTGCAACAATTCCTTTGGTGGTCAACTTGGATATGGCATTGACCACTATTGCTTCCACTACCAGTAGTACATATTCTTTTAGTATAAGTACTTTACAACAGTGGGTGATATGAAATTATTCTAATATCTTTGTTTAAATAATATCTCTATCCATATTGTTGGCTTGCTTTATAGTGTGTAGATAGAAGCACATTATCACTAAATAATATTTTTTCCATGAATATTCTAATTTGGTATGGTTTGATATAAACTTTATTTCAGAAATAAACAAACTAGACTGAAGTTATCTAATTCATTTATATGAAGTGATTGTTTTTATTTTCATCATATCAAAATACCTCCGACCAAAGTTGCAGTGACTTTGATTTGTAAATAAATCAATCTATAATTCTTAGGCCGCAATGACTTTGATGTGTAAACAATTCAATCTATAATTCAATAAAGAGGAGTTGATTTTAGTTTTGGTTGTGATTTTTTTGATTTTTTCTAGTTTTTTTGTCCTCCTTGTCTTGTTGCCAATATTTCTATTTCTATGGAGCCCCCTTACATTGTAAAATCCATTCAAAATATGAATTTTGAGTTATTTATTTATTTTCTTCATATCTAATATTATTTTTATATCTATACATAAATCCCATGTCATCCACAATATCACATATTCTTAAATTTAAAATGAATGATGAATTTTTTTAGATGGCATATATTGTTATCCACCTCCTTCACTTATTACAAAGTCACTTGATTTAGGTTTTATGTCTATATACAAATATCATATCATATTTAGTATGAGATAATTTTCTAATTTAAAACCAATAATGGATTTATTTTAAACTTCATTCTCATTCCCGGTCATGCAAAGTCATTTGATATCATTCTAGGTGTCCCAAATTCATTTGATTATGAAAAGTTATTTTCTATATTCATGATGCAAAGCTATCTTTTATAATATTTTTGTGTGGATGCATATTAGCTGCAAATATATGATAGTGCCAAGAAGATCAAATCTCTCTAAATAAATAAGTTTTTTAAAGTGCATAACATGGGTTTTAATGTATTTGTGTTGGTTCATTCTATATATGTATGTGTACACCATATATCAGCTTCTTTATTAGCATGGAAGTAATGACAATTCGACAATGAGCTAATAAAATGTTTTAACCATAATACTTTTTCAATTAGTTTACGTAATTATGCCTATCGGTGTCTCTATTTAGAATGTCTTCCATTTAATTTAATTATTAGTAATTATTAGGAGGATGGTAGAGATTTAACCTAAATATGAAAAAAGACTCATAGTAGTATTCATATTTTAAGAGTTAAGACTTAGAGTTATGTTTTTTCAATTAATTAAATAAAATTCCATATCAACACTTCTCATATTGGTCATGCCCTATTAATAAGTCATGATATTGTAACAAAAGCTATTTACACATTAAGAATTTCCAATATAAAGTGCATGTGAATATCCATGGTTAATAATATTGCTACATGGTTTTCTGAAATATATATACATTTAGCTCACATGTTAATTATTTTCATGATTAATAAAAATAATAATTTAAAAGATATATATATTTAGTTTATTTATTAATTTATTTTATCCTTCCTTTTTCTTCAAAAAAATATTTGAACAATGTGAGATGCATCATGGGGTAGGTCATTCTATGCTTATCATGTTTTGATGTCTATCAATGTCTACCATCCGTTTAATTTATTTATACCATTCATTTAAATTATTTGGCTTACTTGGTATTGAAATATTTTATTTATTGTCCACATTGTTCATATTTAAAATATTTCTTATTTGTATATTTCTAAACATATATCTCCCTTATATTTGGAAGTATTCGTCTATAGTATTTGATATTTTTCTATTTCATATTGAGTATTTTACTTAAGTTTTATATTGAATAGTTTATTTATAATCCACACTAAAATATGTTTTAAAAGTATATTTCCTACTCTATGTTAAAGATTGAAATATTTTTAAAAGGTTTATTTATTACTTCATATTAAAAAACAAAAGAATTAAATATCAGAGATTAAATATATAAAGATAATAGTTCGATGATCAACTCAAGTATTTTTTTTACATCTAACTCGGAGACCTAAACCTATGAGAGTCTTAGTGGATACAATTTTCTTTAGGTATCCACCTAAGCCCCTACAACATGATTTAGATATCACTTCTTTTGACCTATTGGTGACGAATGGACTGTAATACTAGAAGGCAAAACCTCTCCTTTTGTCAAGAAAAGAGAAGAAATTCCAAAGGTGAAGGGTTTTGCACCACAATTATAAGCACAAGCCATGTAACTCATTGAATATGGATCGGTAGGCTAATTCATGGGCATCTAGCCATCAAAAAATTCTATAAGATTATGGGTTGAAAAGAATTGGTAACGCATGAGCAAGGGTCTTTTCAATTTGGATTTTTCAGAAAAGGTTTTGTTCATTCAATCTCAAAAACAATTTATCAACTTTTTTGGGGGGTGATATTTTTTTTTTTCATTTTGTATAATGATGCTTGTAATTTCAATGAGAACTATATGGGTTGTGGAAATTAATAACAAAATGGCGCGATCATTAAATTGGATATGGAAAATTCCAAGTAATTCATGAGTTCATATTCAAAGTAATGGAAAAGTTTGGCTTTGATGATAAATTTATTCAATGGGTTTCTTTATGTATTAAGGAATCATGGAATTCCCCTTTGGTGAATTCAAGAGTGGTTGGCTTCTATTGGGACTCTTGAGGTCTTCATTAAAGATGTACTCCATATCCTTTCTTATATATTATCTTGGCACATTCTCTTGCCTAGAAGCTAGAATACGAAAGGAGATGTGTGAGCCTTCTCGGAATTAGATTTGTCAAATGTATCAAAAGAAGCAATCACTCTCAACTTGCTAATGAAAATATTTTGTTGGGGTTTCCTCCACAGTAATAGCTAGTAGGTTAAAAAAAATGTATTCCTTTATTGAATCCTTCGGAGGCTAAGTGAACTCATTAAAATATCTAATTTATACATGGAACACATCCTTAACGAAGTAATGAAAAATTGGAATAATTTTTGGTTTTCAAATATTTGAATCATGCAAGATATTCAAATATCTCAATATTCCGATTTGCATGAATTCTCACTCATCTCGAGCATGGGAAGGTGTTCTAGCAAAATTTAAGAGGATAATTACCTCATATTGAGCTCAATGGCTCAAATTTGTTGGGCATCTTATTCTCGTCAATGTATTTCTCTATAATCTACCTTTATACAATTTCTAATCTCTCCTTCCTTGAGAGAGGTTTCATTTTGGATTTACCAAAAGATAATCAAAAATTCCTCTCGAAAGGTGGAAAGGAAAGCTCCAAAAATTCCAGTTTCTTAAATGGGCTCCAGTCAAGGTCCTAAAAAATCATGGTGTTTTGGGAGTTTGAGATCCATTGATAATGAATAGGGAAATATGAGAAAAAATCAATTGGTTTCTTAAGGGTTCTAGTATTCCAAGTGGATACTCGTAGTTGTCCTCCTATTCAACTTGCACCCCTAACATTGTTTCTTTCAGTTTCCATAATTGTAACACAATTTACTATTTTTGGTAGTTTTTTTGGTTCCCAAACTTCTGAATCCATTTTGAGGCCCTAAACGATATTTTTCTTTGAAGATGGGAAAATTGATAGCTTGCAATAAAGGATTACAGTCGAAATTTGTATTCCTAGTATTGATATTTCTAATGACGTATCATATATATCAAATGAATATCATATGCCAATGTTACGACCCTCGGAAGTTGACATACCAATTTACCCCAATGGAGCCAAAAAATGTTTGGTGCTTCATCTCCTAGGGTTAGGTTTTTTTATGTTTAGGGTTTTACATTGTTTATCAATAATAAAAATACCTCCAAGCCTCATAGTAACATAGTTCAGAAGGAATCTATATGCCACTTCTCTTGAAAGAGATAATCTACCATAACCTAATTTAGTTTATTTCCATTTTGAATGTATTAGTTTTCAGTACTTTGTTATTAATGAAGTGAAGTTTTTTTATAACTCTATCTTCCTATCTCTATTTAAATTTGGGTTGTATTTTTCTCCTTTAGTTGCATTACTAGAATCAGAGTAGTCTCCTCTTTCATTGTTATTTTGTGCATGTACCCAATGAGGATGGGTTATAAGGAGTTGGGACACGAACTAATTGAGACTTTGCAAGACCATTACTTCCAAAAAAA
Source organism: Pinus taeda (assembly GCA_000404065.3). Lineage (NCBI taxonomy): Eukaryota > Viridiplantae > Streptophyta > Pinopsida > Pinales > Pinaceae > Pinus > Pinus taeda. The sequence continues at coordinate 394 of APFE031085635.1, read as the reverse complement.
ATGACCTCCCATGGTGGAAGAAAATAAATATGAGGAATTAGGAAATCATATTAAACCATTGTAGGAAGAATCCACCGAGTGGTAAAGGAATGAGATGGTGGATAGCTTTGCTGAGATCCTTCGATGTATGCCCACAGGCAACACATCTTCATCTAGTAGTGACTTTGGAGGCCTTTCCCCATTCAAGGTACAGTTTAACTTTGATATCATTATATTTGGAGGTAAAATACATGCACATGTTGTAGAAAATGATTGAGTTTGTTGGAAGGTTATTTTTCCATCCATAGTTTCTTCGACAGGGGAAAAATTACATTTGCACTACTTAAGGCCGCCTCCCATGTCAAGGACTGGTGGGAAACTTATTGTGATAAAAGGGCCAAGGCACCCTCTCTAT
>APFE031085631.1:1470-15969 GCA_000404065.3 Pinus taeda | reverse complement strand
TCGTCGATAATCTAATCAATAAATGGCGTGGGGTAATTGTCCTTAGGACAAGCCTTGTTTAAGTCCCTGAAATCAATGCACACTTGGATTGTTCCTTGCTTTTTATCTACGGGGACTGGGTTAGAAACCCAATCAGTAAGAGGAACAGGGTATATAAAACCCGCCTTTAGCAGCTTCTCTACTTCCGCTTTGATAGCTACTGCTTTCCGAGGGTTGATCGGCCGAAGCCTCTAACGGACAGGTCTAGCGTTTTCGTACGTCTTGATCTCATGCTGAACTATAGATGGGTCAATGCTAGGCATTTCCTCATAAGACCAAGCAAATACATCTCGAAACTCTTTAAATAAGTCGGTGTATGTTTGAATTTCTTCAGGGGAACACTCAATTCCGATGAAGATATTCTCTATTACGTTAGGGTTGCTAGAGATGTTTACGGGTGTCGTTTTTGAAATTACCGACATGTTGCCTTCGGCACGAACGTGTGCTGGAGCCAAAGGGTTTAACACCATACAAATATCGCTAGAACTGAGCTCGGAGAATCTAGACTCGACCTCTTGCAATGGAGGAAGAAAGTATGAACGATGGTGTAAATCTTTCCAAGGTCGATCTATACCCATCATTACCTCAAGAATTGCTTCTTCTGATAGTAAGACTGAATCCAAGCAGTCCAAAGCAGAGGCGGAATCAAGGCTCCAAGCGGGGGCCACATGGCCATCTAACTCCTCTTCAGAAAAGGGAGTAGAATGGTCTTCTGCAGAGTTCACGATAGACTGATATCTAAGCTCAGCTGCAGACATAGGGAATGCCATTCCATTATCTTGTCCTTCAACTAATGTGGTCGTAGGTGAAGGCAAAGTCCAGGGGTCTGAAAAATAATGAGTTCAAAAGAACCCATCTCGAAAAAACTCCCTAGATGATGAAATAGCATTAGTTTTTGCTATAGGAGAGGGAAACTCAAAGGTACCCATTAACGAGGAATACATCCCTACTCCTAGATTCTCAGTAGGCGGACGAGGGTTATCCACTAACGGAATAGTGGAGTGAGAATTTTCTTTAGGATCAACTGGAGCATAGTCTAATTGATCCACCTTTATGATTTTCCCCTCATGAGGAAAGCAAATGACACGAAACAGAGTCGAAATGACGGCGTCCATTTCGTACACCCAGTTCCTTCCTAGGAGGAGATTATAATCTAGGTTGGCATCGACGACTTCCACTTCTACATTAACGACCTTCCCCCCAACACATATAGGAAAGGTCGGGATAATCCCGTGCGGCCTATGAGAATGGCCTCGAATGCAGTTAAGACGGTAGGTGAAGGAACGGCCGAAGGTGATCCAATAGCCTTCCAACATGACATCGACATAATGCACATGGAAGCCCCTTCATCTATAACGGTTCGGAAAATATTGATTTTCCGGTATGTAGACTTTACTTGAAAAGCCATGTGATGAGGGAGTCGCTTTTTGACATTTAACATGTCGAAAGTGAGCACTAAAGAATTAGCCGGATCTACTGCCCCTATGGCAGAAAGTAAAGCGCTTCTCTGAGCTGGACATGACTGGAGAACCTCTAAAGCGGACATAGCGCACGAACTCTGGGCCAGATCCTCCACAATGGAGTAATTCTGGGCTGCCCTAGCATTAGGATTAATCGTCGCACGTTTAGCGGAACCTTTTGGCATCTGTGGTATAGTCTCAACAGAGGGTCGCTCGATATGAAGGTCAGTACTTCCGGGAACGGTCTTATCCTTGGACGTTTCGGCTTCACCGTAATCACATGACCGAGTAGCCACGTCGACATTAGAACCCATCATGAAAACATTCGAAGATTTTTCCCCTTCCTGGTTGCCCCCTGTGGAGGTTCCAGGGTTTGAACTCGCGCTAGCAAGAAGTTGCTGCCCTTGGGGAAAAGTGTTAGTTAACACAGCTTGGGAACTGGAAGTCCCTTGCTGCCTTAACAAGCGCTGAGCGTCTTCAATCTTAGGGCAAAGATGAGTTAAATGGTCTCCAACGCATAGCTTGCATGGAAACTTAACTTTCTTTTTCGACTCATTTCTACCCGCACCAGCATTGTTGCCGGATTTGTTTGCATCAGGCTTCCCATCCTGGTTCTTTTTCTTACCTCGTCCTTTCTTCTTCCCATTGGAATTTTGATTTCCTTTGGGATTATCCGATTGGACGGCATTAATTGAAGAAGTTTGGGAAGCGAAAGGATTAGACGATGTGACTTGGTTGTTAGAAGCAGTTTGTAACGACAAGTGCTGCAATTGATTCAACAAGTTCACCGTATTTGTGTCTACTGACCCAACAATGCCATCCGCGTGGGGACCTGGCTTCGGCTTAGCTGCATCGACCTTTGATCCAGGAGCATCTGGCAAGTACTTTGATAGGATCCCAGACTGAGAGTAGATCAGTTCTAATTGCTGGGCCCTAAAAATGGCTTGCTCCTCGTAATAGACCCCTGACACGGAGACATCCGTGGAGATCTCAGGTACCAAAGACTTCAAGAACCACTCGAGACAGTACTCCGGAGGGATTTCGGCTTTAATAAGCCTCTTTCTCCGTCTCCATTCCTGGATGTGATCAGAAATGTGGGTTGCCCTATCCTGATGAAAAGTAGCCAGTAGTTCAGTTCTAGCATCGTACCGGACAGGCAACTGAAAATGGTTCAAGAAAATGTTAGCTAAGTCAGCGAATGATGAAAAGCTGCCCCCAGGAAACTCTATATACCACTTAGCTGTGTTACCAGTTAAGGTGCGTTGAAATAATCTCAACCTAACAGAATCATCGATCAGGGAGTTCGATGAGCACCATAAGTGAAACGTGGTTATGTGGTCACCCGGGTCCTCACCACTTTTCCCTTCGAATTTTGGAATATCCGAAGGGAGTTTAGTCGAGACCAGAGGCCAGGCCGAATTGTAGTTGATTGGGTCATTAGTTAACTTAGTGAGGTCTGGCAAGTTTAACGTTGCCAGAAACGGAAGTCTAGGCGGGGCTTGGGGATTCCACCCTGACTGGGTGGCGGTCCCGAAGCTCTGAAAAGATTGGCCTGGATTTTGGGAGGTGCCAGGCTGCCCAAAGTATCCTGTAGAACCTGCTGAGCCAAAAGGGAGACCTTGTGACCCAGTAAATCTCGGAGTTTGACCAACTCTGGCCGTATATCCACTAAACCCTGCAAAGTTTCCTCCCAAAGGACTGTAAGGAGTTGACAACCCCTGACATGGATTCCAAGCCGAAGCTAGGGGAGGAATGCTTTGGAATGAACTAACCGTGGTATACGGTCTATTCCCATATTGGTCGTAGAATGGATTCCCAGTTCTGGCACTACTAAGCCCAAGGTTATTCCAACCTTGGAAAGGATTGCTGCTTTGTCCTACTGAAGAAAAAGGCATAGATCCTACCATAGGGTTGGAATGTGGTATATGACCACTTCAGGGAAAATTTTAAGAACACTCCCTAAATTTATAAATATAATAAATGGGAGAATCTTCATGGTATATAGGAAAAATGGAAGGCGATTTTATCAATAATATAATATGTATATATAATTTTTTGGCGAATCTCTCACGAGTCATGGCGAATATTTTACTCAATTATAAAATCTTGTAAGATCTTGGTATTACCATGGGTTATCATAAACCTGGAGCTTAAAAATTACTATTATTAATTTATAAAAATTAATAAAATTAATAATTGATTTTTATTTTAACCAAGTTAAAATGTTGAACATACATTAAAATACAAATCCATTTTTACTCTTGATCCACCAAGCCCCGAGAGGGATCAAATATTTTTTCACTCTATGCTAGTTTGCATATCACGATATTTGATCCCTCTCTGGGCTTAGTAGATCCAGAGTAAAGATGGATCTATGCAGGTTTAATTCCCCCATTTAAATAGGCTACATTCCACGTGAATACCATGGGTCAATACCATGTGTCATTTTATTTATATTAATACTAATATTAGGGTTAATAATGTTTGTTTGCATGATATTAATAATAATCTAGCCCATCGTATTTGGTCCATAGTATTTTGCCCATAGGTTTCACCTAAATATAACACATTTTTTGAGTGTTCATAAATATAAGGTGACTTATGGAGTAAATATAAAAAAAATGTTTATTTGTTTACCATACCTCTGGCTTATTTATATTTTTATTAATTTACCATACCTCTTTTACAAATATGGTATTTGGCCCATAGGATTCACTTAAATAAAACCTCTTTCCTGAGCCTTCATAAATAAAACGAGGGTTATGAACTAAATATAAAAAGAGGTTTTATTTATTTACCATGCGTCTCGTTTATTTATATTTTTATTTATTTACCATACCTTTTGAGTAAGTATAAAAAGACGTTTTATTTATTTACCATACCTCCACTTTACTTATATTTTTATTTGTTTACACCCTTGCATGTATTTAAGGTGACTTCTAGAGTAAATATAATTAAAAAAAAATTATTTACCATACTTCACATTTATTTATATTTTTATTAATTTACCATACCTCTTTTATAAATATGGTATTTGTCCCATAAGATTCACTTAAATAAAACCTATTCTTGAAAATGGGTGAATGGATTCACTTAAATAAAACCTATTCTTAAAAATGGGTGAATGGAAGGTTGTAACTCCTAATTTGAAAGGCTAAATTTACCCTTTTTGAGGTGATTTGTAAAAATGTACTATGATACAAAATATTCGCCCACTAAAAATTTAAAACCCCTTAATTTCGCCAAAGGGCGAACATTCGCCCCTAAAATTTTCTATGATGGGGGTAGAAAAATGTATAAATCTAGACTTGTGGTGAAGGGGTTTGCACAGAAGAAAGGTATAGACTTTGATGAACTATTTTCTCCTATTGTTAAAATTACTTCAATGAGAACTATTTTAATTCTAGTAGTAACAAAATAATTGCATCTTGAGGAGTTAGATATAAAGACAACTTTTCTCCATGGGGATCTGGAGGAAGAGATCTATATGCAGCAGCCACAAGGGTATGAGGTAAAAGGGAAGGAGAAACTAGTGTGTGGGTTGAAGAAGATCTTGTATGGATTAAAACGAGCTCCAAGGAAGTGATATCTAAAATTTGACACATTTATGTCTGAACAAGACTATACTAGATGTCACTTTGATCATTGTGTTTATATCAAAAGGAAAAATGATGGAAACTATATTATATTGTTATTTTATGTATATGTTATGCTTCTTGCAAGGTATAACATGCAGGAAATAAATGTACTCAAAGGAAAATTTGAAAATTCATTTGTAATGAAGGATTTGGATGCTCAGAAAAAAATCCTTTATATGAGAATATCTAGAGACAGGAAAAATCACAAATTAACATTGCCTGAGAGTGATTGCATACAAAAGGTGATGGAAATATTTAATATGCAGATAGAAACCAATTACTACAGCTTTGGATAGTCATTTCAAAATAAGTAAGGACATGTGCCCCAAGACCCAGAAAGACATTGATTATATGTCTAAAGTTCCATATGCATCAGCAATTGGAACCTTAATGTATGAAATGGTCTGCACAAAGGATGATATTGCACATGCAACGGGATTTGTAAGAAGGTACATGAAAAATCCAGGAAAAGAACATTAGATTGTGGTAAAATGGATTCTCGGGTATTCGAGAGGTACCATAAATCAAGAATTGTGCTTTGGTGGTTCAAACATTTCTCTACAACGATATGTTGATGTAGATATGCCAGGTGACAGAGATATTAGAAGGAGCACCAGAGGGTATGAGTTTAATGTAGGTGGAACAACTGTCAGTTGGGTTTCAAAAATGCAAAATGTTGTTGCACTTTCAACAATGGCAGCAGAGTATGTTGTTGCTACAAAGGATAGTAAAGAAATGATTTGGTTACAAAGGTTTATGGATGAATTGGGTAAGAAGCAGGAGATGGGAAGGTTATACAATGATAACCAGAGTGCCATTCATATTGCACAAAACTCAGCATTTCATTCCAATACTAAACATATACATCTCAAGTTCCATTTATTACGAACACAGTTGGAAGATGCAGAGTTGAAGTTGAAAAAGATACACACTAGCTAGAATCCTGCAGATATGTTAACAAAAGTTGTAACCAGGGAGAAACTGAGATTCGTCTTAGCTTCAATTGGTCTTCAAGTATGATGATGAAGATGAGAAACAACAAGGTCCAAAGTGGAAGCATTGTCCGAAAAATGAAGCATCAATGGAATTTCAATAATCAGTCTCCAAGTGGGATATTTTTAGGAGTGGTGCCTGATTATCTTCTTTATTCATAGGTATCACTGTGTTGGACACCAGTTCCTATTGAAGTAGAAACATCACCTGTTTAATCACCATCATGGGGGTCAGATAGATGTAAAAGTTCCTTGTAAAATATTGTAATTTCATAGTCAATTTGAGTCATTCATTAGGCAGATGATCTGATAGTAGAAATTATGTTTAATTTAAGCTTTTTTTTCCCTAGAAGGAAACCCCTCAATTTATATGAGGGAATTGTATTATGGTTATGCGTGTGTATTCTGAGAAAGAAATAGAGAGGATATTATGAGAGAGCGAAGAGTAAATTACAGTGAATCTGATGTAGGTTGTATCTCTTTATTTTGCTAGATAATATAAAGGAATGTCTAGTTGTTTCTCGGTGGACGTAGCCCAAATTGGGTGAACCACGTATATCTGTGTCTCTCTTGTTTTATGAATTTTTTGGGTTCATGTTTCTTGAATATTTGATGTGTTACATTTCTCTATAATATATAATTTTCTAACAATTAGTAAATGGAATATCCTATTTTCCCAATTTCCCCAACCATACTTGTCTATACCTCTTTATTTTTTAACAAGCTTGAGGAGGATAACATATGCTTGATCTGTAAGTCCACCCTTCGGATGAATCCCTTTGAGTGTATTTAACAAACACTAAGAAGGAGAGCTTCAGCCTTTTCATGTTCAAAAAGTCCATCGTCGTTGATGTTTTAATGAGTCCAGTGAAGGTAAAACTCAATATCATTTGCATGTTTAGAGAGTTTGAAAAAAGAGGAGAAAAATAAAAGTCTAGATGTCCCTTTTCGTAGATAGTCTCTCAAGTCCAAAAAGGTAAAAAAAAATACTCAAGAGAACCTCTTAGTCATGTTTTACTAAGGTATTCCCTTATTGTAGATAGCCTATCTCAGTCCAGAAAAGGGTTAAACTTATACTGGGTAGACGTCTTTTCATTTATTTTTACATGTTCGAAAAGACAAGTGATCAACAATATTTTCCTTTTTGGGAGTTTGAAAAGAGCTAGAAAAAGAATCCTCCTGGAGGAATGAGTGGTATAAAGGGTAGAAACTAGTTTTGGTCATGGTGGAACTACTCAAAACATGTAAAGGTCGAGAGGTTGGCTAATAAGTCTACTCATAGTAGTGGTTGCTCAAGAAAGGGTTAAAAACCAAGTGAATGTGTATAATCGACCAAGAATATGGTGACAATGGAATGAAAAGCAAAGGCTCATCTGGAAAAAATGGAAATCATGAAGGATAAAATAGAAATGGTTTCATTTTTACAAAATATTGAAACATGTGACACTATGCTTCAAATTGGTTTCATTTTTACACAAGCTAGAAATAGAGAAACAACTATGCTTGAAATAAGTTTGCATGCCCCCACCATAATGAATAAATTAGGGGTATATTCCCCCCAAGATTCATTTCATGCACCTAAGTAGACTACTAGGTACTAACAAGTGGATGGAATGAAGGTTCATATACTAGATCGGGTGAAAGACTCGACTAGGAATTTAGGAGATCTAATCAAATACTCTAATTGAAAGGGGATTTGCTTCAATTTTTAATGAGATTGACACTGGAAAAGAACTATGCTCATAGGAACCTATTTAATTTCTCAATGAGGTTGACATAGTAAAAGCGTTATCCTCATAAGAGCTTGTTTCATTTTTTAACCTTGACACAAGAAAATTAACTCTGCTCTTAGGGCCTTGTTTCATTTTTTAGTGAGCTTGACACAAGAAAAGGAAGTTTCTCCAAGAAAGTGATTATGACCTGCAGAAGTCGATGGCTTCCAAGAGGCTCTCATCAGTTGGGAGAACAATTCTTTGGAAGGGATCAAAGTATCCAATGGAAAGATCAGACTCCAGTTCCCCCAATAACTGATGCACCACATCACCTACTAGACCATTAGTAGACACTGGCATGGAACAAGTTGTCAAATGATTCACTTGTGGCAGGGGAGATACCACTTGCATATAAGGATAATTTAGGGAATATGGTTGATTGGGAGCCAAATTAGGACCAAAAAATGAAATTTGGTCAATAGTCACAATTCTTCCTTCATGCAGGAAATACATCACACGAAAGAGTGAAGATAAAAGAGCTGACATAAACACAATCACGCCCAAGGAGTAAATGAAAATCCAAATGGCATTGAGCTACCATCACATCGATATACACACATTGTCATCCTTGAGTAATAGGCAACTTAGGAAGGACCCATAACAGTTGATTGGTTCCTCTGTTAAAAGCCAACATATTTTGGGAAACAGGGACAAGTTGCGGGAAACCAAAATCTTGCCAAGTAGTTGGGGACATAACCTAACATATGCACCTTCATCTATGATTGTGCTAGGCATGACTACATTATAAGCCTGTAGTATGATCTAGTATGGTACATAAGGAGGAAGATGATATCTTGTCAGTCGACTCCAATCAAAGGAAATGACTAGACTAATTGGAGGGGGTGTCATTGGAATAGGATAACTACCCCCTTATGCTATGGGAATGAGAGAAATTCTCTCTAGTGTCGTGGAAACATGAGGATTTCCCTCATGTGTTGTGAGAATGGGAAAACAATCCCCTAGTTCATTAGAACCTAAAGAAATGAGAAGAACCTGAGTGGTATCAAGTTCACTCTCTGTGGGAAAGATACGATCAACTAAAGGTGAAATCACATCAACCATTTTCTCAACCAATGGCTAGTCAGGAATAGACTCATGGGAATCATGTTCAGGGAGAGTGGGATTGAATGCAGATGGATTCTGATCAATCACTTCATCAACTAGTGGAGGATTGGGAGAAATATTTTGATAATCAACCAAAAGACAAGGCTGAGAAGTTATAAGGTTTTCAAAACTTTTTTGGATCCATCCATATAAGGAAAAAGGTGAATAGAATGATTCCCATCACATAACTTACATGGAAATTTAACTTTACCCTTTTTCTCGTGGACCTTACTATCACTAGTTGAAGTTTTATCACCAACATGATCTCCAGATGTTGATGACAAAGGTTGGTATGAGCCTATAGACCACACTTCTAATACCTTAGGAATGCCATGACAATCTCTAAGAAGGTGATCACCTTAACAAAGCATGCAAGGGAATTTGAATTTGTGGGGTTGGTTGGAAGTTTCCTCCATATTAGTTGCATGGGTAGAAATAGTTGCTTGGGTTAGCCCCCTACTTATTTCACTTGTTATTCTTCTTCTTCCCTTTCTTCTTCTTCTTATATGCTTGGTTACCAGAATAAATACTTTCACCAAGCGAGGAGGAAGAAAGGTATGAAGAAACAACATGTGAAGAAGAAAAAGGGTCAAATTTAGGATCACCTTGAGGTTGATAATATTCAAGTGGAGGACTACTTGGTTGAGAAGAAGATTGGACATTCATAACCAAGGAGGTTGAAAACAACCAAACTAGTAAACCAATGGTGAATCTAGAAAGGGACAAGTTTCAATATAAGGAGGACCAATATTTTAAAAAGAACAAAAAGGACTAGGATTCTTGTAAGAGGGGTTTCCTTGATTGATGGACTTGGGAATTGTTGCCATTAGTCTCAACCTAAGATCTACTAAGGAATTTCTCCACGAAGAGGATGTTATTTTGCGTAAATTAATTGATTTTAGAAATTAAAGACACAAAAAATATAGAGGGGTAACTAGGCATAAAGGTTTACCAAGCAACTGTGAACTGAAATATACACCTCGGTAAACCAAGAACTTAACATACATGTAGAAAATATCCCCAAATGTTGTGTTCGGTGTATCAAGTTATACAGTGTGACTGACTCGGTTACCTATGGATGGATAGAAACCTATAAGGGACTACTAGAATATACTCAATAGTACGTGGGATTGAAGTCGATAGTAGTGTTTTATAATGTGTAACCATTTGATGAGAGATTTCCCATATACTTTCAAGAGTGAAGCACCATCAAATATACACGAATGTACGTGGAGTAAGATCCTATACACTCACGTAAGTGGAACGAAATATCACCCCCGAGATGCAACGCTGGCAAACAACGACATCTCCTATGTTTAACAATGTTGGAACATGTCTCTAGCCTAGACCTCTAAGTGTTTGCGTTAATGTTACAAATGCTCCTTAGGTTAATTAAGGTTAATTTTAGAGTTTATCTTGAATTAGATTTTTATTTCAAGGCTCAAAATTCAATGTCACCTTAGCACACCTATGATGAAACTAATATGAAAAAATAAACTCTTTTCAATTTCGATGAAGGTTATCTATTGTAGGGAAGAGGTGAAAACAATGATGCAACAATAAAATATGAAGAAAGCAAGAGATTCCTTACTATATCTTTCAATTTCACTATTCCAATTCAATTCAAAACATTAATTAATTTCAGACCATGCATTCTAATCTATGCATGATTCCCCTTAAAACTATGCAAATGTAATTTATACACAATTTCATTTCCGGCTGTGAAAATGAGAATTATAACTATGCAAATTTGATCTATGCAAGACAATTATTCAGAACAAACACAAGAGGATTCCAATGAAATCAAACATAATATGAGATTTGATGAACATAGGACTCAATTTAAATTACGTGGAATTTCAAAAATCGAAAGCGATGACATTCAAAGGAAATTAACAATCATTCACACAATTTCGGACTAGGGAATTCCAATTTCACACACAAAACCGTAGATGAAATTGCAAAGACTTTTCTTTTCAACACACTTAATTTTCAAAATGAAGAAAACTAATATGTAAATGTTTAATCACTGGTTCAAATGCACTTTTCAGAATGAGCACTAAAACAACAATTCATCCAAGTGATCAATGACCAAATGAAATCAGTTTGCAAGCGATCAAATGATAAGAAAAAATAAAAATCAAAACCAATTATTTCCAGAGAAAATCAAACACAAATAAAAACCAAATTGAGGCTTTAGAGAGACAACAAGACACTCAATACTTGGGGAAGGTCAGATGGAAGTAGTTTGATCAAAGGGACACCCAAAACAAGGGCACGTTTTTTGCAAAAATAGGGGCCAACATTGTTGTGGAAGGGGCACCAGTGCTTTAAAGCGTAGGTACAAAGTGGGACGAGGTGAGGTGAAACTCTCTTTCAGAGACACTAGGGGAGCATTGGTGAAGGGATGCAGGATTCTGACACAATAGTTGTAGAAGAGTCTCAATGAGATCAATTCCTAGGTCTGCTCTTTGCTAGCTAAAGTAGAAAATGTCTATCAAAGAGGTAATAAAAAACAATGGACAAAGGAACCACAAATGGAATACACTGATCCCCAGTGGATTCACCAATTCTTTATACATGATTTATGGTTGCAGACAAAATTATCTCTCCTAGGTTTGGTGACTAACCTAGAACAATAGAGAAACAAGGAACACAATGCATTCCTTAAAGTAAATAGATGACGGAATGAAACCAACCTAAAATCTGTCGAAAGATGCACTCCTTTTTTAGATTGAATTCTCCAATTTGAGCTTCGATTTCCAAAATTATAACCTGGATAGTCAAATAACACAATCCAAAAAACTGTGACATCTATGTAGTATCATCTAAATACTCCATTCAATAGATCAAAATGGTATTCAAGTACATGAAATAACATCATCACATATAGGAAAACATAGAGTTCTTTTCATTAATATAAATGGAAGGAGTTACAACCATAAATATGTGTTGATATTGTAGAAGAGCTCCTCTAGGTTGACTTTTCATTTACTTGGCACATTGTGCGCCTCCAATTCCCATAAATGCATGAAATGAAACCCCTCACCACAACAACATAAGGGTAGAATCACTCTCCAAAATCCAACCCCTACATATGAAAGGTTGTAAATATATAGAGGAGTTGGGCAATTTGGGAGTTCTTATACATTTGCCAATATAAGGTTTTTTATCCACCTTTGATTGGAGAATGGGATCAAACGATAAGGGATGGAAACTCCAAAGTAGGGTAGCATAGGATCCGAATGTTTTATTTAAGGTAAATGGTTGTAACAAATTCTAGAAGCTTTTGGAAAAGGAAGCTTCCATTATTTCTCTATTTTTCCTAAATTTCTAGAACCAATGCAAGCACAAAGGGGAGAAACCTGTAGGTGATCAACACAGACCACAATGGAGAAACATGTAGGTTAACGTGGTCCGACAAGAGGCCACAGAGCATTGTTCCTATAATTGGCTAAGATGATGTAGTTTAAGGCATAAATGTTTGGGAATGGAAGAAGCATGCTTAAGGATTTGTGCAAGATGATTAGAAGGGGGAATAGAATATTGATTGATCCCACTAGGAGGCCTATTGATCAAATGTGACAAAATGGCCTATAACACTAAAAGAAGCTCCCTCATTTATAACAATGTAATGGATGTTCTTATCATAATATTTTACCATGATCTTAAAAGGCATGTAAGAAAGGAGATGAGGTTTTGTCTATTGATTCCAATCAAATCCAATGGCCTATATTCTTGGAGGGGGTTTCGTGGGAAGGGGAGGAATTCTCCCTTGTCTATTAGAATCAAAAGAAATAAGAAGAACTTGAGTGGTATGAAGTTCACTATCTGTGGGAAAGGTACAATCAATTAAAGGTAGTATCAAGTCAACCATTTTTTCCAACAATTGTTGGTTGGTGTAGGAATTTACAAGGTAAGTTTCTCAGACAGGACACCAAAGGACACCGCTCACAAACAGATCACAGATCAATACACCAATATTTTTGATGTGGTTAAAACCCTCAAAGAGGGAAACAGTCGACGACCTGAGCCAACGCAGCCACTTTAGACAATTTATTAATAAAATAATGAAAATTTACATAAGCTTCTCTCATTAATAGTTAACCTACAAATGACCCTCCATGCTCTTTAAATAGAGATCATGGACCAATCGGGTTTTAAGCCACGGATCAAGTGGTCGGTAATACCGAGGAGAGAATGAACTGTCGGATCACTACATATCCTGACCGTCGGATTGTAAGTTACAAAAGTACATAGTAAAGAAACACACTTTACCTAACTCTATACTAGACCAAGTTATACTTAACTATTTCCTATGTGTCGAAATATCCTAGCATCCCCCCTTAAGAACAACTTGGGATAGGATTGAAGGATTTAAAAATATGACACAATAGGAGAAGGAAGGAGGCACTAGAGCCTATCCCCCCTTAGTGTCAACTTCCTGAACTCCAACCATAAATCGAAGTTTATTAAACTTCACCTCTGTGAGAGCCTTTGTAAATATGTCTGCAACTTGATCATCTGTTGAACAATATTGCACTTCAAGAACATGGTCATGAATGAGCTTTCTGATGAAGTGCATGTGTAGTTCAATGTGTTTTCTATGCTGATGTTGAACTGGATCTTTGCATAGTTGAACGACAGTTTCATTATCACACCAAAGTGTAGTCAGATGCTGCTACTGAAAGCCAAAATCTGATAGGATCTAACGAAGCCACAAGGATTCCTTACTAGCTTCTACAACACCACGATATTCTACTTCTTCTAAAGAAAGAGAAATGGAACCTTGTTTCTTGCAAGCCCATGTAATAGGTCCTGAACCATGAGTGAACACATAACCGACAGTAGACTTCCGATCATCATGGTCACTAGCCCAATCGGAATCAGTGAAACCAACCAATAGAGGAGATGCTTTGGCACTGTAATGAATTCCAAACTGAACTGTACCTCGAACATAACGAAGTATTCTTTTAGCTGCTTTCCAATGACTTTCACGCGGGGTTTGCATAAACTGAGCAAGAAGGCCAACAACAAAGGAAAGGTCAGGATGAGTATGGGTTAGATACAAAAGTTTTCTTACAAGTTGACGGTATAAGGTAGCATCAACTTCAGGGGAAGTACAATTGACTGAGAGTTTGACTCCAGACTAAAAGGGAGAAGGAGCTGGCTTATAGTCTTCCATGTGAAAATGGCGTAGAAGATCACAGGCATACTTGGATTGGGAAAGGGAAATACCTTCCTTAGATTGCAAGACTTGAAGACCGAGAAAATAATGCAAGTGTCCACAGTCTGTCATTTCAAACTTCTTTTTAAGGCTGGACTTCACATGGTTGATAAGGTTGGGATACTACTAGTGAGGATAAGATCATCGACATAAAGAACAAGAATGATAAGAGACTTGCCCACTTTCTTGGTGTAGACAGTATTGTCAGCATAACACCTAGAAAAGCCAGATTCTAAAAGAAAGCTATCCATTTTGGCATACCAAGCC
>APFE031085630.1:207500-230423 GCA_000404065.3 Pinus taeda | reverse complement strand
AGTACAATCAACTCCACTCATGATTGACAATACCTCTGCAATAAAGTTGGCCAAGAACCCAAAGTTCCATGATCGAACGAAGCACATCAATACTAAATATCATCTTATTCGACATCATCTTGAGGCCAAAACAATCCATCTCCGTCATTGTTCCACAAATGAGCAAATTGCAGACATCTTCACCAAAGCGCTTGCAAGAGAAAAGCTTGAACGATTCAGAATGATGCTTGGACTCACCAACATCCCTTCAGATTAATGGGGGGGAATGTTGACACGTAATCCTCATGATTGGGTGAATATAATGTAAATAGATAAATAAGTGTTGGTACCATTCCATGACCCCTTTTTCCCTCCCAAAACATGACATTTGCCTACCTCTTTTCATCATTTATCTCTCAGATCCCTTGGAAATTGATTAGTTAATAGTCTTATAGTTATTAAATTGCATTCAAATTGATTTAAGGGTTTTATGTTAATGAATTAGGAATTTTTGGCAAAATGACTACAGGAAGTTCCAACATCCTGTAATTGGTTTATTGTTTGACATGTGGCATGACAGCTAGGCTAGAGCGAAGGGTAGGGATGAAAAGCGGAATGTCCAAGCATGGACGAACACCTATCCCGCAGCAGAATCAACCCTCCTACATGCGCGGTCAACGAAGGTCAACTATGGCATGTTGGCGACAAAGGCAGCAACAACACGCATTCCAAATTGATTTAAGTTTTGTTTCCTTTTTGAAATCAGTTAGGATAGAAACATTTTCAAAAATCGTGATGTGGTAAAAGCGGCAACAGCCTGCTCATGAATGTACATCCGTTTTCAAGGGATGTAAAACCATATGTAAACATAGTTCTGAACCGGTGATTATCATTATCATTATCGTTGTTTCAAAAACAGAGTTTCGATTTTAATATCAAAGACTTGCATTACAGTCACGATTTCGCTGTGTTGATTTGGTAATCGTTGGATCACAGTCCATTATACCTCTGGAACCCGGACGGGCCCTGCGTAACATGGTATACTATGGTTTTATTTCATTTACAGTTAGGGTATTAATATGTGCAGTGATTCAAATTGATTTATGTTTATGATATGCTTATATGTTTATGAATGCGCTTGAATAGATTATCACCTGGATCGTGAATCATATCCTGTAAGGGATTCGATCCCTTGTTATCTTGTAGAGCATTGTCATGAACTCTATGCTTATGATTTCCATATATTTTTATCTTGCATGACTGTTAATGAATGTTGAGTATTCGCTGAACAGAGGTTTTATGTATGATGTCTCTGTAAGGGGACTAAAATCTTGATTTACAGTGATACACAGCGTTTTGGTTTGTTAAATGAATTGAATATTGGTTGATAGTAATACATAGTGTGTTTTAGTTTGATAATGAATCGAATGACAGCATTGTAATTAGGAAGATTAGACTTAGATAACGATCCTTTATGTCTAATACTTTAGGCGCACGTCTCTAAGTCTACGCACCTTGGTCGATAATAAATATAGCCTAGTCTAGCACCCTAGATAGGACACTACAATAAGTAATATGAAAAGTCATCGGGAGATGAAGTGAACAGTGTCTCCCTCATGTATTTAATGAAGACCTACCTGAAGGAATAAACACGAATCAATTTTTGGTTGAAGAGTTACTGCCTGGTCTGACAATTTTTTATTTTGTTTGTTATTTAATTTTATAATTTTTTATTATAATTTTTTTATATTTATATTTTTTATTATTTTTATTGGACCCTCGAACTTAGCCTTTGGAAAAATCACCTAGGACCTAGGACTTATGAAGGGATAAAACATTTTCTAACCTTGAAGACAATTTACATCATGACTTTTACAATTTTACATCTCAAAGGGGAAAACCCATTTGACATAGACCCTCATAGACCACCCAGCTCTGCGACACAAATATAATCTAGCAGATCAAGTAATTTGTAATCACCTAACCAAATAATTAGGATTATTTCCAAATTACTTTTACATAGACTCGAAGCACACTAGGATTCCCTTAAGATTCTAATGACAAAATCCATTCCAGCTTTGGGGCTAGGCTGAAGGAAAACTTTGCCGACCATGGGTCAGTGAGACAAAAAACCATTCGAAACGTAGATCATCACTAGAAAATTAGGTTTACCTAGGCAATTATTTACATGACATAGATCTGTTAAGATTATTTACAATTTGCACATGCAGGCTGGGTTTACAACATAATATGATCGGGCTGATGATGACAGTTGAATGGCACGGACGCGTTGATTAAGCGCTATCCCTTTTGCGAAAAATGGGGTGTACTGCTATGGGTAGTTGACACGTAGTGGTCAACATTGACCATTTATCATTCTCCAAGATTGTCCTTCCAAATAACAAACATATTAGAGTGTCCTCTAGCTGGATTTCTGACCCAATCTTCAATGGTCCCAGGATAGATGTATTTTAGATGTACCACCTAAAGAAATTGCACATGAAGAACCTCCACCCTTTCTAATAAGTGAAATGAAAGAGTCGATTTAGGAGAATTGATTTGCATACCTGTTGCTTTCCTGAAAAGAGACAGAGCTTGTTGGAGGAAATCAATATCTCTTCGAGACCCATCATAGAAGAGTAGGATGTCGTCGACAAAAAGTAGTTGTAGATGCGTTAAATTCAGGTTCTTTTCCATTGCCACACCCCTGAACAATCTTATTCATTACCCATCAGCTAATAGCCTGCTAAGTCCTTCTGTAACCAAAAGGAATAAGAGAGGTGAAAGGGGGCAACCTTGCCTTGTTGAAGAATCTAGGTCAATTAGGTTAATAAGATTCTTCTCACGATGATAACTATTTGTGAGGTACTTTTTATTTTCTTGTTAGCACAATCTTCTCTTGTTATTACTAGAGTGTGTTTTCTTACTTCAACAAATAGTTACCAAAACAAAAGAGACAAGAACACAAGGTATTGGCTTTCTGCTAGGGCCAAAACCTCTCACTTTTTGAGAGGAAAACTTGCACAAAATCCTTCTTATAGAGATTCCAATTGATGAATACCAAGACCATGACCCTTGACCTATGTTTCCACTCTCAAACCAAGACACAGTCATCCTTCTTCCTTGATTCTTCGATTTCTTCATATTGTTACCAATCTGAGTTGCATCATGTAGCTCCTAGATGCATCATATAGCACCTCACATCACTTGATCATTATAGCACTATTGAGCACAACACCTTAATATCATTGAGATCTTACAACACTTAGACCTTATCCAAACTGTACCACTGAGATATGTTCATCCATATTATAGTGAGTATATGCCAAGACAGTGAGGAAGATATCACTGCAATGTCACCCAAACTAGTCCGCATTGTGATCACTGTGGTAACCGAACTCCTTGCTGTCTTAACCATCTGAAATCCTTAGAGGGATCTGAATCCTAATCTTTGTTACCCATCCGAAATCTCAGAGAATGTACCCATCCGAAATTGCAGAGGATTCGAGAAGATTACTGTGGAAGATCCACTCCTTTCTCTGTTGTACCCATCTGAACTGTCTCACTGTTTTTGCCATTTGAAATTGCAAAGATATGCGAAGATCTCACTGTCGAAATGCGAGGGGTATAGGCTCCTATATATAGTTGCTTGCCCTTACATTTGAGCCGACATGACCATCTGCAAGGTTGTGTCTCCATATGTGAGCCGACTTGTCATTTGTATACATTTTGAGGCCGACATCAAGAAGAGGATGATTGTTCTTGTTTATTGGTGGGCTTCTAGACATTTATATAGACTTGCATACATTAAACATAGGCTCAAGAAGAGCTCTTCATACATGACATTAATTCTAGACTCTAAATGGCAAATCCTATTATTCTAAAATCACTTGCTCATGAAACCCATGACGCAAGTTTACAATAATAATTTTGTTCTCTTTATTACATCATTTACATCAGTGATAATTACATGTCATTATGAACACTGAACCTAGTCACACTTCCTTCAACACACCCTCTTAACTAGGGAGGTATTCATAATGGTACTTGGTCATTCTCAATTTGAAGAATTTCTCATAAGAAGAATCAGATTGGTAATCCATCTGTATAGCATCATAGCAGGCTCGACTGATAAGGAGAGGACCTTTAGGTGCTCGACTGTTAAGGACCTTTAGGTGCTCGACCTAAGGGAGAGGAGAGGGAGAGGAGAGGGAGAGGAGAGGAGAGGACCGGTAGGGGCTCACCATTCCGACGGTGAGGATCAAATCTTTTCTTTATGCTGGCTTGCCTGGAATTCAATCTCCATCTCAATCTGTGTCTGGAAATGATCGAGGTGCTGGCTTTGATGCTTAAACGACTGCTAGTGGTGCTTATACCTTTTCCGAAGCCGTTCTAATTAAGAAAATGAGTCAATAGCAACTTCCTTACGAAACAAATTCTTTTTGTTCGGGTACGAACAGTTCAATCTTTCGGAAATAAATAGAATAATAAATAAGGTAATGAATTCAATCCCCCCCCCGATGCTAAAGCGCAATTACATATATAATATATGCAAGGTAGCCTAAGGTAGTTCAGATGGAGACATTGTTTCCACAACAAGGCCTTGACTGACAGTTCTATCTCTCATTAGATCAGAGCACAATGTTGGAGAAATCAATGATTATAGACACCTTCTTCATTGCCTCTCAAGGTACATACCCACCTGGGTGTTCATTGAGTATGACCTTCTAGGACCTTCTTATCTTGGGTTCAAAGAATATCGGTCCTCTTGCCTACTCTTATCTTGGCTGCCCTACACATCCTCAAAGAGCATCAGATGCCAAATGATTACCCAATCCTCCATTCTTTCTTCCCAAGTGAAGACAATAATGTTGTGTATATCTCTCCCTTTCAACTAGGGAAGATATGCCCATTCCTGTGAAGGAATGTACCCAAGCTCTGTTTGACTAGGGACTTGCCCAAGCTCCCTCTTAATTAGGGACTTGTCAGAGCTCCCTTTCAACTAGGGACTCTTCTTTTCATCAATAACTTCTTTTTGTGGGTCCTTCAGCTGCTTGATCAATTTCTTTCCTTGATGTCATGAGATTCAATCAAGCTTCTTCCTTGTAGGGCATTAAGCATTCATCACTTTCCTTCTTGGTTCGCCATGTTTTTCTTCTCTTCATGGAAAGTGGCTTACTTGATACATATCTAGAACCTTCTTCATATGGCTACTTCTTTCTCATCATGCTTCTTTCCAGAATTTTCATCCTCCACATGAATGCTAGTTGTACTTGCACTTACAACTCTTGTTCTAGTAGCCCTGCATGAAACCATTCAGATATTATTCAAGAAATCAAAACATAACATTAAATCAAATAGTACCTTACGAGATGGCTCTTCATCATGACATCTTCCTGTGGGTATCAACATCTTGCATACATGTTGACACATCTCCCAAAGATATCCATTTTCAGGGGTCTCCATCTTCAGACTCTCATCAAAGTCTTCATATCTTTTCGAGAGATTTCCTAGTCAAATCTTATTGGTCTTTTGGATTTTGATCGCCTTTTTCATGGTTGCATATCTCACGATCTCTTCCTCTTACACATTCCATTCCCAAGAGCTCCCAATCAGAGTTCCTTAATTGTATTCAAACACCTCATACTTCATATGAGGACATATTATGTTGATTTCATCTAGAGTGACTTATGCGTTTCTGCATCCTTTCAGAGGAGGAGATCCTTTTCTTATGATCATGCTTCTTAAGATAGAAGTAGTGATCCATGTTACTTGCAACCATACGACATGACTTCATAATATTAAATACAAGCATACTACCTCATTTTACCTTCAGGTCATCTAGGCTTCTTCCAACAACTTTCTTGATTGAAAAGATCTTCAACCCCTTGATCTGCTTCATTTCTTATGTCATCATACCATTATCTCATGAAATCCAAAAGTTGGAGTTCCTAATGAAACACTTGCTTTCACTCTAGATCTGTAAATCCTCCGAGGAGGATTCCATTAGAGAATCTTGAGGATCTCGCATATACTTATTCAACAGATGTTTCCCTTTTGACTAATGTATGATGAGACTTGTTCTGGATGACGTTTTCCTTTGATCTTTCAATGAGGTCACCAAGAGTTATATTAACTACAGCGGTCCTTCATGTTTCCCTATGGTGATGTCACAAGTTCTTGCTTCTAATGCTTCTTCCTTGTTCTTTCTTCTTTCAGTTTCCTCCATTTCTTCAGTGAAATGGGCTTCTTCTCTATTCTTCTTGTTATTGTTGTTGAGAAATTTAAGGGGGCAATTTAATAATTCGATTTCTCTTAACTATGATAACTGCTTGTGATATTCCTTCTTATATTCTGCTTCTTATTATTAATATGTGTTATTATCATCAACCAACTATCAAAACAAGAAGATCAACAATTCATAAGTACACAAGATATTGGCACCAAGCAAGGGAAAAAAAAACTCTCCAAAACGTGAGAGGAAAAACCCTTTAACTCTTTCCTATAGAATCTTTATTGAGGAATTCCAAGACCCAAACTATGACTCAACAATGCCTTCAACATCAAATGACAATACCTCCAAACATTTACCCAAACACTTTGTCTCTCTCTGCAATTCTGGACAATATAGCGGATTTGCAACAAGATTATGTTAGTCAACAAATATGGTCTAGGACAGGCTCATCTAGCCTTCTCTTACCCTCACACTTCTTGTAGACCCATCATACATATGATAACCTTTTTGATTTGAGCTTGATTTGAGATTTCGTGATGCCAAAGGAGTGATTATTCTAGAGTAGCGAGAACAAAACCTTTCGCTTCATAATGTAGGCACACATACTAGGAGAGTTAGGGCTCTTTTAGCCCTTCGATGATTTCGATCTCTTCGGCAATGGTTTCCTCCTTCAAACTCCGGCTGGATCAGACCTCTAACCCAACAACATACTCATATAACGTGATGCCCTAGACCATATCAGAATGCCGCATGTGAGAACAGGCTTGATGATGAACTCAGATGAGGGAACATACTTCCTCATTGATTGTAGCTATCCTTCTCTTCGACCCTTTCACTTTGCTTTTCCTTTATGAACGAATGAGAATGAATGTGCTATGAGGAGGTATCAAAGCTGCCTTTAAATAGGCTTGCCTCATCTCTAGGCCGACGTGATCCTTTGATTTGGCCGACGTAATAGGAGGCTTCTAGAATTGTTCAAATAAATTATTTCAAGTGTCTTCTTTGCATCAATTCGGTGGGTACATTTTGGAGTATTTCATTGATGATCTAGAAGGACATTTTGACTTACACCAAGTACATTTACAAGTGTAACAATACATGATTGTCTTCATTTTACATAACCCAACCTAAGGCTCTCAATGGGAGCCACAACTAGACCAAGAAACTTCTTGAGCATGAAACCGATGACTCAAATAATAAAAATTTTCTTGATACAAAATTACATCATTGACATTATGAAGAGCGAACCTAGTTAGTAGTTACACTATTTTCAACACTCCCTCTTAACTAGGGAGGTATTCATACATACATGGTACATGGACATTCTCAATACAAGAGTTCTTATAAGAAAAGAGTTAGATTAGATATCCATATATTATAGCATCATTTCAACCAACATTGTTTCCATATAGCATGGCCTTGACTAACAACTCTATTTCTCAAATAGATCAAAGCACACAATCTTGGCGAGACCAATGATTGATAGACACGCATCGTCATTGTCTCTCTTAGGGTCATACCCACCCGGGTGTTCTTCGAGTATGCCCTACTAGGACTATTCTTATCTTGGGTTCCCAACCCTCGAGAATATTGGTCCTCTAGCCCACTTTTGTCTTGGATGTCCTACCACATCCTCAAAGAGTGTTGGATGCCAGATGATTACACAATCCTCCATTCTGTCTTCCAAACTGAAGATAAGAATGTCGTGTCTAACTCTCCCTCTTAACCACGGATGAGTTCCAATTTTCTCTTCACTCAGAAGCTTACTCGAGTTCCTTTACTGATAGGAACCTCCCAGAGCTCCCTCTTACCCAGGGACTCTATCATCAGTACTTTATAGGGTCTTCTAGTTGACTGACGATTATGTCATTCATCTCTTTCCTCCATTATGTCATTCCTTCTTTCTCGGAAAGTATCCTCCTTGGCTTTACATCTTGGACTTCCTTCATAGGGCCGTCTATCTTCACTTTCCTTTAATAGTGATTGCTCTGGATCATAAGGTACATAGTTGTGACATTCTTCACAACTCCCCTAACCTTGGCCTTGCACACATACCCAGACTTTCTCTAAGAGGTTAAAAACAAATCACATATTACCTTTTTGGTGATGGCTTTTTCCAGTGACATCTTCTTGTAGGTATCAACATCCTGCATACATGTTGACACATCTCCCCATGATATCTGTTGTCTAGGGTCTTCATCTTTTCAGACTTACATCAGAGTCTTCACATCTTTCCGGGAGATTTCTTGGTTAAATCTTCCTGATCCTTTGGATGTTGATTGCCTTCATCATGGTTGCATATTTCACGATCTCTTCCATCCTCATACCTTTAGGAGCTTTCAATCAGAGTTTCTTTAATTGTGGTCAACCACCTCATACTTCATATGAGGACATATTATGTTGATTTCATCTAGTGTGACTTATGCCTTTCTGCATCCTTTCAGAGGAGGAGATCCTTTTGCTTTTGATCATGCTTGATCCATGTTACTTGCAACCATATATCATGACATTAAAATATTAAATACAAATACAAGCATACATACCTCTAGGTTATCTAGGCTTCATCTAGCAGCTTTCTTGATTGAAAAGATCTTCAACCCCTAGATCTGCTTCATTTCTCAAGTTATCAGATCGTTGGATTTCCTGATGAAACACTTGCTACCTTCCCAGATTAGAGGATCCTCTGCTGAGGTTTCTATTAGAGAGTCTTGAGGATCTTGCATGACTCCATCTGGCAAATGTTTTCCCTTTTGACTTCTTGTCCTTTCCTTTAATGTCCAGTGAGATTCCCAAGAGCTATGTCCTTCATGCTCGACTACCATGGATTTTGTCCTTCATGATTACAAGGTCTTGTTTCCATTCTGCCATGATGTATCTTATCATCATGATCATATCTACAGGAGAATTGGAGCTTGTGATAGGACCCTTTTGTGAGGGACACCATCTCACTCATATTAGAGGTCTGTTACTTCCTCTTCCCTTGGCCCTTTTCTTCAGCTTCCTCCATTCTTTCGGCGATATGAGCTTCTTTCCATAATCTTCCCATGGCACTGAATCTTAGCTATACGAAACTGTCTTGTTTGAGGACCAAACTTCCCTTCCCATGCTTTAGTCTTTTAACCTTCAACACTTTTATCCACAACTTATCCTTTTTCCATTTTGCAAAGGTACCATAAGTTGTTAGATGAGGAAGCTTCCTTGTCCCAAGGGCACTTGACATCTTGCTTATTAAGAAAATAGATGATTGTCTTCTTATCATCTTTCTCAAATCTCTTAGTTGAGATCTCACGAAGATGACCTTCTTTACTGCATTTCAGAGAGTATGTCTTCTAGCATTTCAATTAGGTCACTGCTGCACCATGACTGCAATCATCCTTGTTGCTCCTTCACTGAGATCATCATTGTTGTACCTTTATTGAGATCATAACAACAAGGTCTTTATGATAGTTACACTGAGATAGGGATCGGGACCTTGCCTTCATCATGGCCGAAATCATGCCCATGACCTTGTCTTCATAGAAGAACAAGATCATGACTGCTATTTTTTTGTCACATCTTCACTGAGAACTTTACTGTTCTTTTACTAAGATCATCTTTCTGCGCTTTACCTAAACCATATCTATAACACTAAGATCTCATATATCTATATATATCTAAGACAACGGTACCAAGATCTTCTCATAATCAATGCTGAGACCGAGATCATGATTTCATTTAGGTGGTATGACTTGTTCATTACCAATATATCGAGACAGAGTGTGTACCTTCCTTGCACCGAGATCTTTACTGCTGCTTCTTCATTATGTCAACGAGCTCTGTTGAGATGTTCACTGTGACAGTCACCATGATGATTGATTCGTCATCACTGTACACTAACTGAGCCCCTCATCACATTAACTGTGAGCATGCCGAGAGTATATTTCTAGACTGTGATTATAACAGTGAGATCTTATTCCGAGACAATGAGACTATATAAATACAGTGAGGGTTCCGAGCCCTTCTTCATCATATGTATACATCGACTATTATGAAACAGGTCCACCAAGATTGCGATACTGAGATCCTTACCTTCCAATTAGGCCGAGACTATAGTAGTTACGGTTGCTTCTAATTGTGTCGAGATTGTGATCTTAATTCATTCATAATTCTGAGACCGATCATCTTTGTCACTGTTGTTTTTGCATCTCTTCATCAAGATTGTGATTCTCTTCTTGCATTGATGTCATCATGATACCTTCGAGTATACTGGGACATATCGAGATCCTTATCATTTTATTTGTGTCGAGATTGCAACCTTCAAGGTATGGCGAGAATGTAACTAACATAGAACTTCTTCCGTCCTCTTGTCATGCGTTCCTTAGGTCCTTGTGATCATGCGTGTTGTCATGTGGTAGAGTGAGACTAGCCCGCGTTTCTCTTATGCTCCTTATGCCCATCCGAGGTAGCAGTCAAACCCGAGTTTTGTCCCTCCCTTGATGCAGATCTCTGCTCCCATATTCACTGGAAATTCTAGAGAGAAATGCGAGTTCTTCTTCTGCCTTTTTGTGTTGACCCATACTTTCTTGATATTTTGGCTAATGAAGCTTGTCATCACTGATCCAATGCTTGCCAACTTCTTCGTGAGGGAGGTGATCTCCTTCATGCACTTAGTAGAACTTGGCTCTGATACCATGTTGAGAAATTTAAGGGGGAAATTTAATAATTCGATTTCTCTTAACTATGATATTCCTTCTTATATTCCACTTCTTATTAATAATATGTGTTATTATCATCAACCATGTTAATTTTAGGTATGTTCTATGCTTAGAGCAATTTATTTCAATTTTCACAGTTAGCGCCATATCTTTTCTAGATTAGCAATCACATCAGTGTCAAAGTAAATTGCAGATAGAACATAAACATAAATCGCAGAAGACAAGCCAAGACAAGAGGACACAAGATGTGGTGCTAGCCAGGGACAAACCCCAATGCGGGGAAACCCTTGATCAATTCTTCTTTTATGTTCTTCAATAGTTCAGCACAGAGAGAGAGAGAAAGTACATTTACAACAGAAGTCAACATTTTGACTTTCTAGATAGGAGACTAGATCATCTCTTCATGAGATCTGTTGAAGACATGCTGCTTCAACTGATTATCCAAGGTGACTCCTTCACCTATCATTGTGCTGCATCTTGTCCATATGCTGCACCTCACCATGATGCACCATGCTGCTCTTCATGTTGCTACACTTGTCACTTTGTTGCTCCAATCATTGAGCTGCTCTTATCACGGATCTGCATCTAATGTTGTACTCATCGCTGATCAACACTCAATGACAGCTATGCTACACTGTGTTTCACCCAATAAGGCAAACTCAATACATCTCGTCATCATGCTGCAATACTTACATCATGCTGCTGCTATACTTTTGTTGCTTCATCATGCTGCCATATGTATTATGTGTATCAGCCTTAGGTTCTTGCTATGGCTTGCAGCCTAGCAAAGCAGCTAGGCTATAGTTCCAGATTCCTTCAAGCAGACCCAAACTAGACCCAAGGTAGCAGCTTAGCCCTCTGACTTCTGATCTGATGACAGCTGCTCCTAAACGTATCTCATCCATGCTTTTGACCAGCAGTGAGATAGCTGTAGCTATGGCTAGATGTGACAGTGTATGAGGTCATCTTCATGTTTGAGATAAAGGCCTCTTTGGGCCTCCTTGCTGCGGCTTGATATCTTAATAGACAACGAATTTGGTGACTCCTTTCAGACAGCAGAATAGGGCTCTTAGGGCTGTGGATAGGAGTCTTTCAAGACAGCAGAATAAGGTCTCCTTTAACAGCGTTTAGTGGATCTTCTTTGACTGCAGATAAGGGCTGTGTATGAAGCTCCCTTGGACAGCGAATAGGTCCTCCCCATAAGTCAGCTGCAAGGGCTTCCTTCAACTACGTGTAGGCTTCATGACTGCGGCTAAGCTATGGCTAAGTCTCCTTGCTAGAACAACAGCTAAATCATCTCCTCTAGGACTGTGTATAGATCCTCTTTCTGACTGCGGATAAAGAGTCTCTTTCTTGCTGTGTATAGGGTCAATAGACAGCGGATTCAGGCCTTCATTTAGGGCCTATATTAGCCCTCCTCTTATCTGCAGATAGAGCCTTTTGAGACAGTGTATACGGGTTATTTATGCTGCACATAATTCTCCTCTTTTCTGCGTGTAGATCTTCTCATAAGCCTGCGGCTTACTGCGGCTAGGGTATCATCTTTAGGCCAACGTATACTCTTAGTGTCTCTCCTTCACCAAAACCCAAGGACGTGGAGAGGAGGAGATCACATGAAGAGTATGTGTGTCAAATGACTTCAAGACCTCTTCTATTTATACTAAAAACTTAGAGGTTGAATAAACATGACTGTTGGGCTTCTGAGCCTACATAAGTTTGTTGGCCGACTTGACAATTTGTCCATAATCAAAATAAATTCATATCTTCATAAATACTTATCAGAATCAGATGATCTTTAGATCAATCCTACACCTCTCAATGAGAGGGATCCAAGAAAAATATTAGCTGCCATAAATAAGATGACCCAAATGGAGTTTGGCCCTAGTTGCCAATTTTAACAAACCAACTATCAAAACAAGAAGATCAACAATGCATAAGTATACAAGATATTGGCACCAAGCCAGGGCAAAAAAAACTCTCCAAAACGTGAGAGGAAAAACCCTTTGAACTCTTTCTTATAGAATCTTTATTTTGGAATTCCAAGACCCAAACTATGACTCAACAATGCCTTGAACATCAAATGACAATGCCTCCAAACATGTACCCAAACACTTTGTCTCTTTCTGCAATTCTGGACAGTATAGCAGATCTGCAACAAGAGTATGACAGTTAGCAAATATGGTCTAGGATAGGCTCATCTAGCCTCCTCTTACCTTCGCACTGCTTGTAGACCCATCATACATATGATAACCTTTTTGATTTGAGCTTGATCTGAGATTTCGTGATGCCAAAGGAGTGACTGTTCTAGAGCAGCGAGAACAGAACCTTTCGCTTCAGAATGTAGGCACATGTACTAGGAGAGTTAGGGCTCTTCTAGCCCTTTGATGACTTTGATCTCTTCGGCAATGGTTTCCTCCTTCAAACTGCGGCTGGATCGGACCTCTAACCCAACTACATACTCATTGCCCTAGACCAGATCAGAATGCCACATGTGAGAACATGATTGATGATGAACTTGGATGAGGGAACAAGCTTCCTCATTGACTGCGACTACCCTTCTCTTCGACCCTTTCACTTCGCTTTTCCTTTATGAACGAATGAGAATGAATGTGCTATGAGGAGGTACCAACACTGCCTTTAAATAGGCTTGCCTCCTCATCTCTAGGCCGACATGATCCTTTGATTAGGCCGATGTAATATGAGGCTTCTAGAATTGTTCAAATAAATTATTTCAAGCTTCTTCTTTGCATCAATTTGGTGGGTACATTTTGGAGTATTTCATTGATGATCTAGAAGGACTTTTTGACTTACACTAATTACATTTACAAGTGTAACAATACATGATTGTCTTCATTTTACATAACTCAACATAAGGCTCTCAATGGGAGCCACAACTAGACCAAGAAACTTCTTGAGCATGAAACCCATGACTCAAATAATAAAAATATTCTTGATACAAAACTACATCATTGACATTACGAAGACCGAACCTAGTTACACTATTTTCAACAATTGTCCTTCTTAAGCTTAGGACAATCTTTCTTGTAAAGTACATAACCTTCCATAGGATTGAATTTCAGCTATGCTCTTTTCCCCTTTCTGAGTACCAGAATTTTCCAAACGTCCTCTCCTTCCAGCAAATGTTTGATTCCTCGACACTTTTGCCTTCAACTTGTCCTTTTCTATATTGCATAGAAATCACAAGCTGAACTTATCCCATGAATTTTGTTACCCTTGTGATGATGTCACGAGTCTTTATTTCTAATGCTTCTAAGATGTCATACTGCATGTTATTGTAGACATTACCTATGCAGGATCTAGGAGCCAGTGAGAGAGATTAACTTAATGGTTTCTTACTCCCTCTTACCATGGTATTCTTTTCCTCAGCTCCTCCTATCCTTTTAGTGATATGAACTTTCTTTTCTTGTAATGTTCATAATTCTTCTTCCAGCTTCTTTGATGTCTCCAATATTCTTTATGTGAGGGGACTTTAAGAGCTCCTTCCCATGAATTCAAAGGAGACCTTTCTCATTGATATGACTTCAGTTATCTACGAGGACTATGACAGTCCTTATTTCATGCAAGGACCTTCGATCACCCAACCAGCTTATCCATTTCCTTACAAAACGAAGTCTTTTAACCAGAATTGATTAAAGAATGAAAAATATTTGTCATGTGAAGATGAAATCTTCACCTAGATCATGTGGAAAGTGGTTGAAGCAGATGCATTGATGCTTCCTCTGGATGAGATCCTTGTTACAATGATAGGAAGCTTGTCTTCTTGCCTTCAGGATACTTTGACTTATACATCTGATCCTTGTGATTAATAAATGGTTGACATACTTGAGATGGCACTGTCTTTCTATCACACAAGTGGACTATGGAACCTTGTAGTATGCAGCATCATGTAGAATCATAGAGCATCGAGGTCACTTGCTACGATCATCACCTATTTCTGAGCACTGTGCTATAGATGATCTGCTTCTATATGCCATCGAGTATGCATCATCAAGCTATGGGAATCTGAGTTGTCAAGATTGTATTCTTTATAGAAAAGGATTCAATCCGAGGTTGTGACTATCAGTGGTATGTTGAGATCATGTCTTTGTGAGATTATCGAGATCACTGTATGACATAGACCAAGGCTGTGAGAGTCACCGAAACTGCTGCCATGTACCCGAGTTCTGAGCACTGTGATCTAGCATCGAGACTTCATCTTTGGACTGAGATTACTTAATCATATTGTGGCACCGAGATCCTAACAGCATAGCACCAAGACTGTGGGTAGTATGAGACTATGAAATTATCCGAGAACTTCAGATAAGGATCCAAATCAGTCTCACTGTAGTACTTATCCTAAATTGTCTTGCTGTTGTAGACTGTCTCCTTGATTATATAGACAAAAGCCCTTGCCATTGTAGACCACTGTTGTAGACTGATTCTTCAATATTTGATGTAGCTCTTGAAACACAAAGCCCTTCAACTTGCTTTGATGCCCTTATTGAAACTTGATCCTTGAGTGTCTCTTTTATGCCCTTCGTTTGACTTCAGCACCTTAGCTCTGATACCATGTTGAAGAATTTAGGGAAATTAGGTTAATAAGATTCTTCTCACAATGATAATTTTTTGTGAGGTATTTTTTATTTTCTTGTTAGCACAATCTTCTCTTGTTATTATTAGAGTGTGCTTTCTTACTTCATCAAATAGTTATCAAAACAAAAGAGACAAGAACACAAGATATTGGCTTTCTGCCAGGGCCAAAACTTGTACTTTTTTAGAGGAAAACCTGCACAAAATTCTTCTTATAGAGATTCCAATTGATGAATACCAAGACCATGACCCTTGACCTATGTTTCCACTCTCAGACCAAGACAGAGTCATCCTTCTTCCTTGATTCTTTGATTTCTTCATACTGTTACTAGATCTGAGTTGCATCATGTAGCTCCTAGCTGCATCATATAGCACTTCGCATCTGTTGATAATTATAGCACTACTGAGCACAACACCTTGATATTACTGAGATCTTACAGCACTCAGACCTTATCCAAACTGTACCACTGAGATATGTCCATCCGCATTACAGTGAGTATATGCCAAGACAGTGAGGAAGATATCACTGCAATGTCACCCAAACTAGTCCGCATTGTGATCATTGTGGTAACCGAACTCCTTGCTGTCTTAACAATTCAAAAGCCTTAGAGGGATCCGAATCCTGATCTCTGTTACCCATCTGAAATCTCAGACTGTAATGCGAAAATCTCAGAGAATGTACCCATCCGAAATTGCAGAGGATTCAAGAAGATTACTGTGGAAGATCCGCTCCTTTCTCTGTTGTACCCATCCAAACTGTCTCACTGTTTCTGCCATCCGAAATTGTAGAGATATGCGAAGATCTCACTGTTGAAATGCAAGGGGTATAGGCTCCTATATATAGTTGTTTGCCCCTACATTTGAGCTGACATGACCATTTGAAAGGGTGTTTCTTCATATGTGAGCCGACTTGTCATTTGTATACATTCCGAGGCCGACATCAAGAAGAGTATGACTGTTCTTGTTTATTGGTGGGCTTCTAGACATTTCTATAGACCTGTATACATTAAACATAGGCTCAAGAAGAGCTCTTCATACATGACATTTATTCTAGACTCTAAATGACAAATCCTATTATTCTAAAATCACTTGCTCATGAAACCCATGAAGCAAGTTTACAATAATAATTTTGTTCTCTTTATTACATCATTTACATCAGTCATAATGACCTGTCATTATGAAGACCGAACCTAGTTACACTTCCTTCAACATGCCTGAGTCCCCTTTGAGCATGGAAAAAAGGGGATGTAAATCCATTAGTCAGCACTGCGAAGGAGACTGAGGTAAGGCAACACACAATCCAAGTGATTAAGGGCACCTCAAAACCAAGTTGTGTTAGGAGAAGGTGGAGATAGAGTCAACTTAATCATAAGCTTTAGAGAGGTCGATCTTCAAAACCATCCCTTCCAATTTCTTAACTTTTAGGCTATGTAATCCTTCCTGTGCTACACCAATAGCCTCATGGATTTGGTGACCTCCCAGAAAGCCAAATTGTTCCTTAGAGATTGCCTCGCAGAGCACAGGTTTGAGTCGGCAGGCAATCACCTTGGCAATTATCTTGTAAATACAATTGCAGAGAGAGATCGGCCTAAAATCATTAAAAGTGAGAGGATTATCCATATTAGGTATCAGTGCAATGAAGGTGGTATTGTAAGAGGCTAGCACTCGACCTTCCAATCTTGATTCCTCCACTACTCTTAGGAGATCACTTCCAAGAGTTTCATAAAGCCCTAAGAAGAATTTGATAGTACACCCATCCGGCCCTGGACTTTTGTCCTTTTGGAAGCTATGAAGAGTCTCTTGTAATTCTGCATTCATCACTTCTTCCATTAAATTAATATTTTCCTCCTCAGCAATGAACCTTGGAAAGATTTGAGCCAGTATGACCACCGTTATAGGTGTCCCCTTCTCAGCCTTGAAAATGGTTCTGAAGTTATTTTTCCCTAATCGTGCTAAATCTTCAAAAGTAGTTGCAAAACCTCTGTCCCGGTCTTCCAATTTCCAAATAGTATTGGCCATCTTTCTACCTTTTGCATAATTTTGGAAAAAATGGTGTTTTCATCCCCATATTCCAGCCATAATGCTCTGCTTTTTAACCTCCAGGTGGGCTCCCTTTCTTCCAGCAATTTCCTTTTCCTAGTTTCACAAAGAAAGAGCCAATTTTTTGTTTCTTCATTAGCAAAACTGCCATCTTCCAATTCACCTAAAGCCTTTAAACCCTCTTCCACACTCTCTAGTTGTTGTTCATCCTGGATTGTTTTCCTGGCTGCCCATTGAGTGGTGTCTTTCTTGACTTTGGATAAATTTGTTGCAAATTGGGCTGCTGCAGAGGTCCTTGCTTCCGGATTGAAGGGAGCCCATGCGGATTGTACAAGGTCCAAGAACTCCTCATCTTTTAGCCAGGTCAAGTTGAACTTGAAAGGGCTGGCAGGTTTCTTCCCCCTCCCTTTTATCTCTAGAAAGATTGGGTCAGACTCTCCCCCACTTCCAACCCATTGGCACAACAATTGGAATAAGTTATTTCTACACAAATTGTCCTTTTTTTTATTGTATTTAAAATTTTACATCAAAGTTACGTGCAAGTTGCAACAATTGAGATTCAAATCAACTAAAAATAAAAATTAGTTGATTTATATATACTTTTGGAATGGGACCCCGCAAATCTTGTTGGTTTTTTGAGATATTGGCTAGCTTCACGTGTGAGCAGGATGATAGGTGTGTTTAGTGTATCCTTGATGTCGTCTGAAGTAAATGTAGGGATGGGAGTGTAAATTGGTATCTGGGGCACACCCTTTTGTGGGAGGGGTGTGGGAGGACGCTATCCCACTTACTATGTTTTATACCCTATTAATCACTAATCACTTCCACGTGGGGCATTAGTTTATCTGTATCATTGCAGACACTGGTGAACTCGTAAGCTATTTTTCATTTCAATACACGGGTCTCAAAGCATAATCAATTGAAACAAATTTAGCTAAAAACATTGTCTTCAACCATGCAGGATGGAGCTTTGGTGGAGCAGGATCTCTTCATTGATTTTCTGCGTAAGGACATGCAAGAGTCAGTACGACAAGGTAGTCCAGCACCATTTGTCGAGGAAACTATTATGCAAGTTAACAAATGGGGATTCAGCCTCGCAGATTTACAAGTAAGAAAGAAGCTGATGAAAGGTTTTACCTCGTGGTTCCATTCGCTGTTTAATGAGGTGCAGGAAGAGTGGGAGGGCTTCCTTGGACCAATACATATTTGGCAGGTATTTCTTAAATGTAAATGAAATTATGGTCATCTTTTGCTTAATAGGAGCTTGGAATGCATGCTGGAATTTATTTGATTGGGCAGAAAACCTAAGTCATCGAGAAAGATAGCAGAGGTATAGTTTCTGCAAAGTTTAGCTGAATTCAAATAATAACATCAATGGTATAATAAAGTTTTCCTTGATATTATTCATGTTTGCATGTCTCCATGGTAGATTTTGTGTTCTCTGCTCTGAACTGTCTGACTCAAACAAAGGACTTTTATTTTTAAATTCTCTGAGCTGTTTGATTCAGAGTCCAGATGAAGGACTCTTAGTTAAAATGAATAGAAAATGTGGTAAGTTTTTCAGTATGGCATCCTTTTGATAAATGTTCTAACTTGGACAGGGCATGGATGACCGTGTTGTACCGTATCCCTTCAATGATTATGCAAAACGTATGGTTCCAGGGGCGACTCTTCATAAATTGATCGGTGAAGGTCACTTTTCATATTTCTGCTTCTGTGATCAATGCCACAGGGAAATATTTGTTACCCTCTTTGGAATTCCAAAAGGTACAATCAGTGAAACGTTTGTTTCAGAATCAGTAGAAAATGGATAGTTGTAAAGCGATGATTAAATATATCCTGCAAAATACTTAACTTGCATTGTTGTAGGGTTATAGCTGTAGGTTCCTACTGGCTTTTTTACTAATAGGAACTCTGCAGCAAATGACCAAATCTGGTAACAGAAGCTGTATCTTTAGAGAATAATCATATTTATAAATTTGTGTGATAAGAGCATTACTTTGTCGGGACTGTAGCTTCAGAAGATCATATGCCTTGTGGATAGCTTATTGTTTATATTGTAAGAGCTGACGATGCAAATGGTTGAAGCTTAGCACTTGGAAAGCTCTTCCAGAGTTGGAGGATAGAAAGGAAGAATTTCTCACAGAGAAACTATATTTCCGGATTGGTCTGGGTTCTGTCATAAAGCAGGTCCATTTACTTACTATGGCACATGCAAAACTCTGTATTTATATTTTGAGATTGATCAATAAAGTTTTCAACTTTTCAGTTATGAATATGAAAAGGGACATCTTTTTGCAAGTTTCAGAGTGATTATAATTGTGAAGTAAATAAATATCAAAATGTTGTACAATATGATCAGAAAACCTAATCTCTTTCTGGAATTTGTGCAGATAGGTGCAGTCCTATATTTTGCTGGTAAACAAAACAGAAAATTTGCTCCTGTAGTAGGAATGATAGCATTCTTTTGTTTTCCAGTTAGAATTCTTGAGCATGCCTGTTAAATAGAAGTTCTAATCAGATCATGGGAAAAAATGATTAAGCTTCATCATGACTCTAATCATTGCAGAACGTATGCATGTAGTGAACCGCGACTTCTTTAGATGGCTTGATCCATGCACATCTTTTGTGCAAACTTCTAATTTTCTTCTGCAGCTACATCTATAAACCCAGATTTAGATTTTTTTCCCCTTTTCTTATACTATTCAAAACATTGGATTTGACATGCACACCATCTCTCAATGCATTGATTTTGTTTGACATCTACAAGTATACTGCGCAGGGTTACCTGACATTAAGTTGAACTGAAACACAACATAGAGTGACATCTTCGATTGATGTCAGATTTTGACGGGAATGTCATTTTAGTGTGCAAAGATTTTGGTTTAACGTTGGAATCCCTGTTGATTCCCATGACATAAACTAAGGATGAACGGGTACAGGATAAGTGCCCATAAAAACCCTAAATCACAAAGTCATATCTGCAGGACTTAAATGCTAGGAGACCAGTTTATCAATTTTGCAACCTGCAGTGCCCTGCGGAATAAGGTCCAACTTTCCACGAACTAGACCGTCACAACTTCTCTCAGTTGATTATTAACTTCACCTGTCAATGCTGAATTGGGAACAGATCATATAGGTTTTCCACGTGAAGGGCAATATTTATATTTGAAAAAAGGGGTAAATATAAACAGGAATTTTTTGTATCGTGTGTTTTATACTCCTTTTTCTTTTATTGACTGCCGAGTTCTCTCTCTAGGGGATCTAATTTGCTTTTCAACACTTTCGAAGCAATGTAAACATTATGGATAATATTGGGCTTATTATATCTGCTATATATTGTTTTTTAACTTTTAATTAGTTTTGAAATTTTTAAACGGAGTATGAAATTTGATAAAGTTTTAATAAAACTAAATATTACACTGAAGTTGTTTGAAATTAAAAAATAATTTTAATGGTTATATATATATATATTATATATATATATGATTTTTAAACAGAGCATGAAGTTTGATCAAGTTTTAATAAAAATAAATATTACACTCAAGTTTTTAAAATAAAGTAATTTTAATGGTTATATATTATATATATATATATTATATATATATATATATATTTCTAATTAGTTGAATGACTATTTTTATATTTTAAATTAAAATACAAAAAATTTATACTAAAAATAAAAAAATTTCTATTTGAAAGAGTGTCATAATAATGGATGGTTTTGTTTGTGTTGTTGTTTTTTTTTTGTTTCTAATTAGTTGATTAACATTTCATGTATTTTGAATTGAAATACAAAAAATTATAATAAAAAAAAAAAATCTATTCGCAAATGCCATAATAATTGGATGATTCGGTTGTACTTTCCATGTTTTAGGCTGAAATTATGCAATTGTTTTGACATAGACGTAATTGTCTTGAACTAGGGGAGAGATTCCTAATGTTGTGCAGGGACTAGTAATTGGTATAGTACTGGTCCCACCAAACCACTATAAATTGAGACTTTTGCAACCAATATTTAAACAAAGATAAATAACATTAAAGTATAAATAAGTATAAATTTATGTCCAAAATTTCTCAATACATTGATTGGGCCCACAACTGTCCATAAATAGTATTTTAATACTTAAGAGTGCAAACCATATTGACCCAACTAGAAAACATATAAAACCATAAATGCGTCCAAAATGGTCTATTCCAGAAGTACAGAGTAGCAGTCACTTCAACCCCCACTTATCAGAACTGAAGCTTTGTATCCCAAATAAATATCCATATCTGCACATAATAAAATGGATTGTATGTCAGCCATAATTGCTGTGTTGTTCAACAACTGAACCCCTTATGTTCAATAAATGACACCCAACCCATTAACATTTAAACCCACTTTGTTCAATAAATGACACCCAAACCCAATAACTACAATAAATAACAAACTCACTCTATTTCTCATTAAAACAAATCAAAGCACATGGATCAACAAATAACAAATTTCCAACCATTAGATCACATCAAATTAAATCCAGACCACACATTCAAAATGAAGCCATTGCAATCCATGTCCATCCATGTCCACCAATTAAATTCAAGTGCCAAAAACTATAAAAGAAGTTCAACCATTGTTGAAGTTGCATCTTATGCTTTCAAACTATTCAGCAACCTTGAAGATAGAACATCACAAAACAGTTGTCAGTGTATCTAGTTTAGTTATATCAATTACAACACATTTTTCTTATAGTTCTGTTTTCATTTATCAGAGTTCTTACAGTGTCAGTTCTTACAGATGCAGTTTCATTTTCATGAAAATCAACACACAACCTACAGTTCTATTTCACAATTCACCTTCTTACAGATTTAGTTTCACTTTCATGAAAATAGACACACAACCTACAATTTTATTTCACAATTCACCTATTTTTATTTCTATGTTCAGAGTTATAGACGTATTGATGTGCCCGGCAAGATTTTATTGAAAAGCATAATCAAATGACTATTACTTAAGAAGAGCCGACATATAACCAGGAGGATCAAATGAAAACAGACTGTAAGGAAAATACTGTTAAGGAGCACCGAGATATAACCACAAGGATATGGCAAAAATAGACAGTAACGAAAACATTGTTATGGGGAACTGAGTTATAAGATGAAAACATACAGTAAGGAAAATAGAGTCCCCAGACACATTTATAATGATGAATCCATCCCGAGCACTAGTCATCCAAATCTATGCATTGGTTTATGCATGATGAGAATCAATAAGAATAGAGGCCCCTAGCTTCATCAGATGCACCGATCACCGGAGCTATCACTATGAATGCATTCCTTCGATACGAATTAGTATCCCAGCACACAGATATGGACCTCCACTCATTAAGAGTTGTGGCCACC
>APFE031085630.1:140211-207237 GCA_000404065.3 Pinus taeda | reverse complement strand
GTATCCTCTCATTGTTGTTGTGGCCACCGTACGATATGTCAAAATAACCCCCACCCAAGTGTGAAATCATGCGAATGAGCTAGGGAACTACTTTAATAAGCTTTCAAGTGGTTAACATAGTGTCAAATCACCATAAAAATGCATGCAATAAGGCTAGTGCTCCATCAAGGGATGTTGGACACATCATAACAAAGTGGTTCATGTGTGCAATTCCCTCATATCTCCTAAGACATTCTAACTAGGAGACTTCAAACTCGAAATATCTAGACAATGTGAACAATGAGAAAGTAAGCTAGTGCCCTCAATAAGAATGATCTCCAAAATTGCAAACCATAAGAAATTCAACATCCAAAGTGCTAGGGTGCTTCATCTTAATGAAGATTAATCACGACCAAACCATGGTGAAGCACCCTTAATTGAACCATCATACCAAGAAGAAAATTATTAACACTTGAAACTTAGGGAGACCCTAAGTTGATGGGTTCCCACTACATGAAATGCATGAAGTGTTTAATAGTTGCTAAGTTGAGACAACCCAAACATGCCAACACTTCCAAATAATGAAGGTGCACAAGAACATCAAGAGTTTAAACCATTAGGCACATGCTAACTCATCAATTAGGCCACCACTAACATGCTAGAACATCCCATCCCACACTCACCAGCAACCATCATGGCAATAATTTCACCCCAAGGTAGAACCATTTATAAGCCAAAACACAACTGCACCCCCCGTCTGTCAAAACATCTATCAATGTGATTTTGCAAGCTTGATCCTTATGACAAAAATTCACTAGTGTTGTGCTGAAAATCACAAGTGCAAATCTCATGTAACATGAGGGGTAACAACCTGTACGAAAGGGGTTGGCCCTGTGGTTGTTTATTGTGTTGTGGTTTTAAGTTTTAATTGTTATAGCACCAAAAACCTTTCACACAACAAGCCCTGTAATTTCAATTACCAAGATAAATTAATGCATAAGAAATCCTGGTGTGGTTTATTTCTTTTTGCTTGTTTCTGTGCATGCTCGTTTGTGTATTTGAGCTTTCAGTGCAAGCTATGCTAAAGTGACTGAGATTGTAACAGGTAGGGGTGTCCTCTAGTGTCGGCATCACCAAGTCAAAGATAAAGACATATACAAGATAGCATAGTAGCATATTGAACAAGATGCTACTATGAGCAACAAATTCCCCATCTACTTTTATCATTTATCTTCTAGATGGACACTATATTAGCAAATCGCTGAACAAATTTTTACTTGTTTTTCCTTGATGATACTTTGACGACTTTTAAGTTAAGAGGAGAACATAATGATCATATCAGGCTTTTATTGCAAGTGCTTAGGGAACAATAGCTTCATGTCAAACTCGGTAGATGTTGTTACTAAAAATCTAAGTTTTCTTCCACTTCCATCCAGTTACATCACTGCAGTGGAAACCTTGGGATGTGGGCAAAGGACAAGTTTGGAGAAAGGGATGCTGAGGCAAGAACTCTATTTTTAATCTTCGACTTCTATAATAATACATATTCCAATGTTAGCCAATCACTTACAGAAAACAACAAAACAACAAAACAACAAAAAACAACAAACAACAAACAACAAACAACAAAACAATATTTTAAGTTAGTCAAACTGAACAAGAGCTCTGTTGGGAAATGCATAACAAAACCAATCACTACAGTAATGGTATTTTAAGTGTAAAGACAAGTTATAAAAACAACAATCACTGATAATTTTGAAGACATACAACAAAATAATTTTGTATATTTGATTTTTCAAGGATACTAACATACATGTTGATAATTTCCTGTAATAAAGTAGAAGTATTTTTGCCTTGTATGAAAGCATAATCTACAAATATTCTAATGTTTAAATGCATGCAATAATTTTACAGGTTGTTGCATCTATGGCAAAATGAAGTTATGCTGCTCATACAAGGAGAAGTGGCAGGAGAGTGACAAGGGGTACGCAGCTGCGATGCACATCGTCTGATGAGGACAGGACATCTCATGTCAATGTCAACAATGCCCCGACAAAAGACAGATTAAAGAGGACAAATACCTACTGAACTGCTTGGGATCTATCAATTTTTTCAAATGATGAGGAACGCTGAAGTAATCATCCACATCCACACAATCTCAAAATCACTAATCGACATGCTTAGTAAGTTCATTCACATCCACAAGCCTATCTCCGGTCCATTCATGGCCAATTACAACAAAAAGCCAAAAAGGAGAGGTCTAGCTTGTATATCCTAAATACCACTTCGTAAAATGACTTTGACAATGAAAAACTAAAACACCAAAAAGGACAAAGGAATTTAAAACCTAAAAAGAGGGACATGTCCTGAATCAAATGACCATCCAGGAATTCATGAGAGAAAAGCTCTACTCTGGAGGGACAAAGCTTCCTTAGACAACTTATCTGTCTTTGTGTTGATTCCCCCTGAAAATATGAGAAGCAAATTCTGTGTTCATATCATATATGTGAACCAAAGCCTGGAGCATAATGGAGATAAAAGAAATGAGAGGAGTTTAAGTGAAGAACAATTCTTACTCCACACCAAGGAGGATGGCCTTCACTGGCCTCGTCAAAAAACCCCCAAGGGATCTTGAAATCCAGAGGATGCATAATAGGATTGCTAGACTTTCCTGCTTACGCTCATACTAATATTCTCTTGTCAACTTCGCTATCATATATGAAACAACTTCCACTAGATTGGTTTGTTCTAGAAAATAATTTGACCTCTGCCCCGACAAAAGACAGATTAAAGAGGACAAATACCTACTGAACTGCTTGGGATCTATCAATTTTTTCAAATGATGAGGAAAGTTGAAGCAATCATCCACATCCACACAAACTCAAAATCACTAATCGACATGCTTACTAAGTTCATTTACATCCACAAGCCTATCTCCGGTCCATTCATGGCCAATTACAACAAAAAGCCAAAAAGGAGACGTTTAGCTTGTATATCTTAAATACCACTTTGTAAAATGACTTTGACAGAAAAAAACTAAAAAACTAAAAGGGACAAAAGAATTTAAAACCTAAAAAGAGGGACATGTCCTGAATCAAATGACCATCCAGGAATTCATGAGAGAAAAGCTCTACCTTGGAGGGACAAAACTTCCTTAGACAACTTATCACTCTTTGTGTTGATTCCCTTGAAAATATGAGAAGCAAATTCTGCCTTCATATCATATATGTGAACCAAACCCTGGAGCATAATGGAGATAAAAGAAGTGAGAGGAGTTTAAGTTTCTTACTCCACACTGAGGAGGATGGCCTTGACTGGCCCCATTAAAAATCCCCCAAAGGATCTCGAAATCCAGAGGATGCATAATAGGATTGCTAGACTTTTCCTGCTTACGATCATACTAATATTCTCTTGTCAACTTCGCTATCATATATGAAACAACTTCCACTGGATTGGTTTGTTCTGGAAAATAATTTGACCTCTGCCTCGACAAAAGATAGAGTAAAGAGGACAAATACCTACTGAATTGCTTGGGATCTATCAATTTTTTCAAATGATGAGGAACGCTGAAGCAATCATCCACATCCAGACAATCTCAAAATCACTAATCGACATGCTTACTAAGTTCATTCACATCCACAAGTCTATCTACAAGCATCTTTAAGGCGAGAGGGAGGCAACGTGGAGGGAATGAAGGTTGTTGCAAGCCTAAGGCAAGGCTACGACAGGGTTGAAGGCAACAACAGGCAGAAGGAGGAAGGGACAATGGCAAGGAGATGGAGGAAGAAGAAAGGTAGGGGTTAAAGCAGAGGGAAGGGAAGCTGCTACAGGCAGTGAAGAAGAGGAGGTAAGTCGCTGAAAAGAGGAGCAACAGAAGGCTTGAGTGGATGAGGTGTCGAGGAGCTTTTAGGGGTTGTTTCAAGGCTTAAAAAATTTAGAATTTTTCCCCAAAAAAGAGTGAGGAGACGTGATGGGAAACCTGCAAAACCCTAAACCCCTAACCTACAAAACCCTAAACCCTCAAAACAAAACCCCTAACCTACAAAACCCAAAACCTGCCATGCAAAGTTAACAAAAATTCCAATAAGGTGTTTTGTGTTGAAAAAAACACCAAAAATGGCTAGTAGGATTAAAATCCTACTGGATAGAAGCCATTTCCAAGTCCAGAGCTCGCCACACTTTCGCCAGACCTTCTCCAAAGCTCGCCACACCTGCAACAAGTTGGAAATTAGCAATTTGACAACAAAAAAACCAAACAAAAAACACAAAAACCTGCAATTACTTGTAAATGCAACCTTCGACCCCGAACTGGCTGAAATTGGTAGTGGCTCCTCCCCAAACAAGAAATAACGTGAATTAAACCACCACCAAGGAAACCCTAAACCACCAGTGGTCCAAAATGAACAACAATTGCAAGCGGAAAACCACAAGAACAACAGAAACCCTGTTCCAACCATGGACGCATATTGGCAAACAATGGAAGACATTAGCTCAACCATGGCGGACAAAGTGTGCAGGTACTGGAGCCGTCCCACACCATTATCGATGGAAGGCTTCGCCCAACAACCGAACTCGAACAGAAAAACAAGAGGAAAACAACACATCGCAGAAATGAGGCGGAAACAAACCTTGACACGGTGCTCGACACGTGCCAATCTACGTCGGACACGTGTCGTACGACGACAGCTGTGGTTCATGTCGCTGTAGGCGAGGTGGAGGGGAGGGTGCACAGGTAATGGCGTCCCTCACCTAAACCTATTCAATACCTCTTGTTTTCTACCCACTACATAGCCTACGTGAAACACAAGTCATTACACCTCCACGTAATTGTAGAGAGTGTTGTCACAACGTCTTGCACCGTGCCGTGCCGACACTGTCAGCTCGTTGCCATCAGCCAAAATCACAAATACATGATTCGATTTTCAATAGGAGAATATTGAATTATTTCGAAACATGAAAATTCTTCTCTGCACATCAATGATGTGGTTGTGAAAAAAAGAAAGGTTGCTATGGTCGTGAAAAAGAAATGTAAATTTTATTTTATTTTATTAAAAGGATATTTTGATGTGGTTGTGAAAAAAGAAGGGTTGATGTGGTCGTGAAAAAGAAATGTAATTTTTATTCTATTTTATGGACTATAGTTTTTGGGATAAGGATAAAAGGAAATGCAAATTTTATTTTATTTTATTAAAATCAAAGATAATAGAGAAATTTATATAGATATTTTGACTTCTTTTGGGATAATCTATTTAGCTAAAGGTCTGTGAGTAAAGGGTCAAATACATGAATCAAATGAAAAAGCAATCTCTGCCATAGACTATCCTCATAGACGTTAAAATAATTTCTTTCTTTCTTTCCTTCTTCTTAAATTGATAAATGAGTGACCACTTATATTAAAATTAGATATATGGATTCATTCGATGTCAAGCAGTTATTTAATCTATATATCAATGTATATAGGTTATATATGTTATTAACAAGTGCTATTATAAAATTAAATCCAAAATAATGTTTGATACATATAAACTCTTAATCCAGTTATAGATAAAAATTCTCATCTGTCAAAAGATTATGTAAAAGCTCTTATTATGTTAAATTTTTATAATACTTTATAATATTGTATTAATTTAATACACACACACACACACACACACACACACATATATACACCAATAAAATTGTTATTATCTCTTCATATCATTAACTACTTTTTGCATAAGAGATAATACTAAGCAACAACATTGCATATTACACTTGTTTTTATGAATATTGATTTTATTTATAGATTTTTTAAGATCTAAATTATGCATTATTTGTTTTTTGTTTAATTTTTGTTTTTTTTTTTAAGATTTGACACATAAATTTTGAAGACACAATTTGTAAAGTATAAGATTTAAATACAATCATGAAGAATTTAAAAATATATATATATATATATATAGTATATATATATATTAATATTATATATATATTTATTTATTTATCTAAAAAAAGTATAAGGTTTAAATTAACCTCCCTCTTAGCCCAAGGATTGGAGTGAGATTGCTAGTATCATGCCATCCCACATGTATACTCATTTAAGAGTTTAGAAGACTTGAAACCAATAGAACAATATTCATCAAGGCATTATAGCTCATCATGTCACTAACGAGGATTTGAATATGGGTAGGGAAGATAATAGCCATTCTTCCCAACCATACAAGATAACCACAACTGGCAATTGCATGTCTTTTTATCAACAATTTAAATTAAATGTGTTGTGATTCTTCTAAAAGATGACCTCTAAGTTTTTTACATATGCAATATTCACATTATTTCTAATAAAGTAAATATTTAATAATGTTCATACTTTGTAATGGAGGAATTTGAATTAAGAAATTGCAATTTTTGATACTCTACTAGAGACATGATGACACCACGAAGATGAATACCAAGGGACATTGTGAACAACTAAAAGGGATCAAAGGATTATGAGAATACATAACATGGTTTTAAGCTACAAAGTTTCACAAACATTAAGAGTATCATTGAAATCAGACATTCACCTCTCTATATAGAACACAAAAGCAAAGACAATGGAAAATTTTTGTTGCCTCACAATTAACATTTATAGAAATTTATAAATTGTCAATTGTGTAATTATTTTTAATAAGAAATTTAATTTTGGCATTTTTTTATATATCATCCACATTGTATAGTCATCATAGTACTACCTTAATAAATATAATATGCCACTTTTTACATGAATAAATCATGGCGAATATCATACTATTAGACACTGAATGTTTTTTGGTTTCATTGAAAGATAGTAAAAA
Source organism: Pinus taeda (assembly GCA_000404065.3). Lineage (NCBI taxonomy): Eukaryota > Viridiplantae > Streptophyta > Pinopsida > Pinales > Pinaceae > Pinus > Pinus taeda. The sequence goes on along the minus strand of APFE031085630.1, from coordinate 200,443 downwards.
CATTGGTTTGTATCAATATATTAAGAAATGATTTCTCTTTTTATTTTTGTTTGAGTCTTTTGAACAAGAGACACCAAATACTTCACCAAGTAGGATTCTATATTCATATGATTGAATGATAAAACTAAGAAATTCATTTGATGTTTCATATAAAGAATGCACAAAATAGTTGAAGTTATATTGAGAAACAAATTTTCAGGAAATTACTTGGCCTTTTGTAACTCATCTTCTCTGAAGCTTTCTACAATGGATTATACATAATCTAATTTTGCATTTTTTGCATTTGTAATCTCGACCTTATAATTGAGGAATAAGTTACATAGTCAAAATTCAAGTGGCCTTTTGAGGAAACTAATATTCTAACTTATCCTATGTGCCCACATAATCTAATTTTGCAATTTTCACATTTGTAATCTTAGCCTTCTAATTGAAGAATAAGTTACATATTCAAAATTTAAGTGGTCTTTTGAGGCTTCCAAACCCTAATATTCTAACTCATCCTACCCGCCACCCATTATTTTGTGAAAGAATTAAAATTTTATATTGGATCATCGAAAACACACACACAATTTGCTTAGAGGGAAATGACAAAATGGATGTTGGTGTATGGTTTACCCTGAATAAGAGGGTGAGTGTTTGTGTGATACAATAATTATAGTTGAATATTGGCTGATTTGGTTGGTAATATACTAGGAAACAATAAAATGGTATATCTTGGTGTATGGTTTCCTCCTAGTAAGCTGCCACGTGTGTTTGTGACACAATACTTAGCCCCAAGGATTAGCTCATTTGCTTGGGGGCACTTTTGTCAAGACATTACTAATAATATCATGCACACATTGCCCCTTTTACATTAGGCACCATCATCGAATCAAGGGAAGTGGTGGGGATATATTTCCAAGGAAAGTACATGAGCCTATGTATTAAGAGAAACACTAAACAATGTACTGTGATAAAATAAACTAATAAGTAGTTTGTTGTTCAACTTGTAAAAATTATGGGTTGGGATATTTTCTTCATTTCAACCTTGGTGTTCTCATCTTCATAGCCAACCATATTGTAGAAAATGTTCAAAATGAACAATTTTTTAAACTTGAATGTAAAAGTCAACATTGACTTGGAGTAGTTATGTGGTGGTTACAGAGGTATACATTTGAGGAGCAACATTTTTTGGAAGAAATTTTATGGATAATAGTTGCAAGCAAGATTTTCTCTATCCCGTATGAAATTAAAAAAGTTGTTTTTCCTAGGAACTTGGCCATGCAAGAAAGAATGAAGTGAAAACCATAATAGTGTTTCAAGGAGTCTCATTGGCAATCTATAAATAAAGACAAAATTTAACCATCATGAGAGGGTTGAATGTAATTCTTTGGTCAACTCACAGAAATATCTTACTCCTCACTATCTATTTCTCACATCTTAAGTCCATAGTTATGTTGAATTGTTACACCTTTTTGCTATTCATTCACATCTAGGCATACAACTCTAGAGCTAATTGGATGGAAAAATAGAAGACTGTTGGATCCCCATGACAATCTTGTGACAATACATGGAGTAGAGCACTCTTAGGCTCCACAATGATATTTGGGTTCCAAAATTTAGGTTGGTTGGCATGGAGCACCACCAAAATTCAACAAGATGTAGTGAAATCTAAATTTGTTTGAATTGCATTCAAAGGTTATTAACGCTCACATCAAGGAAGCACAACCCCCATGTGTGATGAACGGATATAACCCGCCACTCCATACTATCCTAAATTCCGACTTTTTTGATATTCCTTTCACTAGTGTGCTCTATTAATCTGAATTGAATCATTGATCCATATTGGATCATTATATAATTTGTCATGTATCTCTATAAGTGAAAATGATAGAGGAATCAACTTGTAAGAATTGTTTTATCAATGGGACCCAGTTTGGGGAATTGGGGGTTTTTCAAGCCCATTTTCAGGCTTTGAAGTTTGGGGGAAAACTTTCCCACTTAAGCATGGGGCACCATAATGCTATTATACACTCATATCTTTCCAACAATGCAAGAATCATGTCAATCAAAGTTCATATGAAAAAGTTATGCCTCTCGAAAGTTGACCTACCATGTTGGATTACCATGGCACGAGTGGATGCCATGTCAACATCCATTACTCATGCATGTGGGGCTAGCTACATGGGGAATTTGAAGAAGACTTTAGAAAGGTCAAATTTTGTAACTCTAGTTGAGAGTCGGAGTCAAACTTGACCCCTTGTTGGCTATCGAGGCATATTATAATTATGCCACTAGGAGGAAAAGGGGTTCCATTCTATGCATTTGTATCTTCAACAACTAGGAGCATGAGTTAGAAAGCATAATAGAGGGGGTTAGTGTTTTGTAGCAACCTGGCAGACCATAGTGTTAGGTAACTCCATAAAGAGTGCCTTCTCCTTTGTACTTGCATTATTTTCATATTAGACAAATGATAGTGGAGTAACCTCACCTTCTAGCAGGGTTTTCTCCTGTAAGTGTTTTCTAGAGCATGTCTTTGTTGGGAATCATGATTGTCGTTACACCAAAAACTTGTAGGTGTTGGTAAACGGATGCATAACTAGATTTAAGGATCATTTGGAGGTTTTTAAACCATGTCACGACACACATAAAGAGTCCCTAAATTTTAGTCGTGCGACATTCACCCCCCAACGTGAGCCGGGTGTGTGTCAAACCCGTGACCTGGGCTCTGATACCACTTCTTAGGAATCATGATTTTTGATAGACCAAAACCTATAACTGTTGGTAAATAGATACATCACTAGATTTAAGGATCACCGAGAGGCTATTAAGCCATGTCATGACACACACAAAGAGGTGCTAACTTTTCTTCATGCACCAATCTTTCTGTTCATTGTAGTTGGTGTGTGATTGTATTTGTTGTTCTCTATTTTCTACATTTTATTTATTTCATGTGTAAGAAAAAATCAATAATTAACAAATGTGGAATCTAAAGGCGTTTAACCCTTGTAGAATATATTTCAATTTATTTCACCATCTTTGTTGTGATGAATTGTCTACTGGAATATCCATGGTGGTTTATAGATCATATTGGTATCAAAGAAAGTATCTTTAGGGAATCTAGTGGGAAGTTGCAAGTGATCGAGGAAGTAGTTTAAAAAGGGTCATAAAACCCTAGCAATGGTCAATGAGTGTGCTCACAATAACCTTGATCTAGCAAAAGAGAGATTCCTAAGGCTACTAGTTCAAGTCACTAATATCAACGACAATATGATTCTCCTTATGGTGACACTAGCAAAAAAGTTTGGAGTTAGAGAAGATTTAAGTTGGAAATCAGAGGTCAGATCAAAGGGAAAATCAAGGGATAATGAAGGCTCAGAAAAAGAGAAGGAAAGAATATAAAAAAAGAGCATCCATGTTCAAGTGTCGTTACCCATTCATAGTCCATGTTCAAAATGGAAGCAAAGGTCAATGTAAAGTTGTACCAAGGTGAGATCGATGCTTAAATTAAATCATTGGTTGCAACAATTAGAAGTATATTGTATCCTTCACCACATAGTTGAGGAGTAGAAAATTTCATTTGCTAGATTGAAGTTAGATGGCCATGCCCTAACTTGGTGGGAAATCCATACATAAACACTTATATTAGAGGGTGATCCATTAGTAACTAAGTGAGGGGACTTAACTGGTAGAAAAACATTGAGAGGGGAGAGGGGTGAATAAATATTTTATTTCACTTATTCTTCAATTTCAAATTCATATAACTTTGTTAAAATTGGAAACTAAGTCCAAAATCCATGTGGGTCATCCTATTAATGGCAACTGATATTTTTCTTGGATCCCTCTCATTGAGAGGTGTAGGATTGATATAAAGATCATTTGATTCTGATAAGTATTCATGGAGATATGAATTTATTAGTGTTATGGGACTATTTGTAAAGGTCGACCAACAACCAAATAAACCCCACTTGTGCTCAATGTTTTAGTATAAATAGAGGTGGCCTTCAATTCATTTCAACACACACTTGGGATCTCTTCCTCTCTACTTGTCTTTGGGTTTTAGTAGGAGGAGAGATCCTAAAGGATAACATTGCCCTAATCTAGAGGGAGTGCCCTATGCCCTACATTGCTCTATGGAGAAGCCCTAATGTAGCTCTATGGAGAGGCCCTGCGCTACCCTATGGAGAAGCCCTACGTTGCCCTATGAAGAAGTATAATACGCAATCATGAAGGGTCTAAGGAGAGACCTTAAGACACTATCAAAAGGAAGCCTATACATTGTCCTAAGGGTGGTAAGAATATACCCTAGCCACAACAAGCCTAGAAGAGAACAACGATGAGTTAGGAGGCTATTCCAAGAGGCCAAGGAGCTGTTGAAGAGGGCCGCAACCCATATCTTGAGGTTGAGAGGCAGGGAGAATGTTTTGGGGTGGTTAGGTGAAGGAATACCCCTTAGAAGGGCTACTGCAGCTAAGGGACAACTTGCTATAGCAAGCCACAGTATATAAGAGGAGGCTGAAGGGTGGAATAGGGGTTGGAAAAGTCGAGCATTGCAGCCAAGGATTTCCTCCCCTCCTAGAAAGGCAACCGCAGTTATGGAGGGCTATTCTAGCCACATTTTGAAGGCTGTTGGGACTGCTGTTAGAATGCCCTAACCAATCATGCAATGTAGCAAATGGAGAAACCCCAAAATAGTGATGATGATACATTGAAGCAGCATGATGATGGAAGCAACAATGATGATGATACATTGAAACAACATGATGATGGAAGCAGCGATGATGATGATATATTGCAACAACATGTTGATGAATGTTGTAGCATGATGGGTATAATGAAGAAGTGTATCATAGCATAATGAGGGGCAGCACAATGGTGAGGTGCAACAACATGATATAGCAAGTTCATGGTGCTGTAAGTATAGCACAATGGTACAACAACATGTAAGAGACAACAAACTATCATTAGGACAACTGTATGGTACTTAGCAGTAAGTACACCAAGCATGCAATGGTATAGCAAGCATGCACGGGACAACAAGCAAGCAATGGGACAACTAATAAGGACAACATGGTTTAATCATGACACATGGGACAATGGTACAACATTAGGTGCAGCAGTCATGAGGTCCAACATTGTGATGATGGGTGCAGCATGGTGCAACACGGTGAGGTGTAGCATGATGACGAGATGCAACATGATGATAGGTGAAGGAGTCACCTTGGAAAATCAGTTGAAGCAACATGTCTTCAACTGATCTCATGTATCATCTTCTTAGAGATGATCCATGCTCTCATCTAGATAATTCAAAGTGTTGAATTCAATTGTAAATGTACTATCTCTCCCTCTTTTTCTCCCTGTCGAACTGTTGAAGAACATATAAGAAGAATTGATCAAGGGTTTCCCCACAATGGGTTTTTCCCTGGCTAGCGCGACATCTTGTGTCCTCTTGTCTTGGCTTGTCTTCTGTGATTTATTTTTATGTTCTATCTGCAATTTACTTTAATGATGATGTGATTGCTAATCTGGAAAAGATATTGAACTCACTGTGAAAAATGAAATAATATTCTCTAGCATAGAACATACCTAAAATTAACATGGTATCATAGCTGAGGTGAACACAAATCCCAAGCAAGAGTGAAAGAGCAATCACTGAAGATAGTTGGGAAAGGAAAAAATGATCAATGGATTCCTCATCCCTCTTCTAGTTCACCAAGGGTGAAGTTGAGGTAGAGAATATTATTAGAATGGCGCAACAAAAATTTCTGATAGCCTACCTAAATATCACTTCAATGGGAAGTCGAGATCTAAGGAAGGAAGGAAAGGTAGATACCTTGGTTGAAATAAGTTTGGCCGTTATGTGAAGGAGTGTCCGAATGGCAGCTACACATCACTTGATGATGATAACAATCATTCCAGGGACATCTTCAATGATCAGAAGGAATTATAGTGTAGGTCATCAAGGAAATTGTTGACTCTTCAAGAAAGCAAGAAACCCAAGGTACTCCATCTAATAGAAGAGTTCTCTCTCTCTAATTTGGTAGAGATGGAAACATTCGTGGGATTATACTTGGAGCTGATGCCACCTATCCCATAAATGGTGTTACCCCTCAATTGAATGAGGGTAACTCGATTCATTTACATAATCTCTTTTATGTACTTGATCGCAAGAAGAACCTGGTGTCCATTTCGACAATGGAAGTCAAAGGTTTCAGGGTGGCATTCATCGATGAAAAGGTACATGTATGAAAATGAAATTTTCTAAGATGTTTTTTCTCATGGGTTCATGGTTGGAAACTTGTATCGAGTTGCAGGATGGTCCATTAGGGACCATGTCAATTGACACATCTAGCACCAGAGGTCTATTATGGGACCCTACCCGATATGAGTTAGATGGTGACTGGGATGCCTGAATTCAAAAGGAGCATGAATGTACATGTCTGAGATGTACCGAAGGAAAATCTTACAAGGGGACCATTCCCCTCATGTAGCAGGTTCACAGGCTTGGAACAACTCGAGGGGTTTGAGATTCATCAAGAATCTCATGTATGCAGGTGGAAGAAAGACCTATGTGGCTTGAAGAAAATCACCCCGGGTTTGATATGAGAGTATTGATGATGAAGCTGAGATTCATTAAGCGTGAAGCCAAACCATTGTTTAAAGGTTGTGGATGATAGACCTCTCATACCGGCACCTTCTAGAATGACCTATTTCTGATAGATGCAGACCCTCTCACTTGCAGAAGTAAGAGGGAGTTGGATTCCAGATGTGTAATGCTAAATTGCAAGCCTATGAATACCTCGAGGATCTTAAATTTCAGAAGTTATATGGTGATGATGCTGGACCAGATTTGAGAAATGCCTCTAAGTTTCATAAACTCATTTGCATTGATGTTCTTGGTGAACTTCCGTCCAGATATATGTTTTGCAGTTAGCATGGTGAGCTCATATTTGGTTGAGCCTCACTGGATTAGTGCCAAGAATCTTTTAAGATATTTAAGGGGCACAATCTCTCATGTATTGAGATACATTGCCAGAAATATGAAGTTGCAATATTATTCGAATGCTAACTGGCAGGCAGTGTGGAGGATCACTAGAGCACTTCTATGTGATGGTTCTCTTTGGATTTTGCTTTGATATCATGGATGAATAGGAAGCAGAAGTCGGTTGCTATAAGCACTGCCGAGACTGAATACATAGCTACGAGTATGATCTAATGTGAAGCTGCCTGGTTGTGGAAGCTCTTCAGTGTGCTAGTTGTAACTGTGATTCTCTGTGACAACCAGGGGGGATTCGATTGTTGAGGAACCATGTAATCGATGATTGCTCCAGTAGATAGACATCAGATACTAGCTTATCTGGGATATGGTAAGTCGATGAGTGAAGAGGCTCCATCGCATTGATACTGATGTACAGGTCGCTGAAAATTTGTCAAAGCCCCGGGGAAAGGTCAAATCTATGAATTTCCCAAACGACTTGGAGTCATTGAGAGACCTTCTTATAAGGGTCTTGCATGTTGCATGCATTGAGCTCTGGGAGCTCTAGGGGCTTCGGGTACTTACTGGAGAAACACACGACCATTGGGCGACTCACCCTCCCCTAATGGTGCGTCGTGTACAAGGTGAATGGCTTAGCCTTCCCCTGTGATACCCCGTGGCAACTTTGGAACATGATGATTAGTTCTCCTGTGGACAAGATGATTAGTTCTCCTATTGATAGGATGATTAGTTCTCCTGTGGGACAGGATGATTAGTTCTCCTATCGAGGCATCCTTATCCATGTAGTCTGGGACTCATGGGAAGTACCTCTCATTTGATCAATGAGCAGGGAAATGGGGTTAGGGACCATAATAGTACTATTGATGGACGCATCGTTGTATCTACTGTACTCCCTATGCTAGGATGACCTCCAACTGATCTGAGAACAATATGAGTGGTTTGAGACACTCTCTTGTGATATTGATCTGGGATCAATAAAACTGACTTCGGGTCAGTAAGAGTGATATGACACACTCTCTTCAGATGAAACTGACTTCGGACCAGTAGAGAATGGTATGAGACATTCTCGATCATTTCTTCTTCTTCATGGTTCAATAGAGCAGAGCAGAGCAGAGTTCGGTAGAGAAGAGCTCAGCAGAGCAGAGATCAACAGAGCAGAGTTCAGCAGAGCAGAGTTCAGTGGAGCAGATTAGAGCTCAACAGAGTAAAGCAGAGTAGAGCTCAGCAGAGCGGTGCAGGGAACTGATGGTAAAGATAGTACAATCTAACATATGAATCAGCAGATGGATTTCTCCCTAGTTGAGAGGGAGTGTTAAAATTGGAAAATAGGGCCAAACTCCATGTGGGTCATCTTATTAATAAAAATTGATATTTTTTCTTGGATCCCTCTCATCGAGAGGTGTAGGATTGATATAAATATCATTCGACTCCGATAAGTATTCATGGAGATATGAATTTATTAGTGTTATGGGACTATTCGTCAAGGTCAGCCAGCAACCAAATAAACCCCACTTGTGCTCAACGTTTTAGTATAAATAGAGGTGGCCTTCAAGTCTTTTCAACGCACACTTGGGATCTCTTCCTCTCTACTTGTCTTTGGGTTTTAGTAGGAGGAGAGACCTTAAGGGATAACATTGCCCTAATCTAGAGGGAGTTCCCTAGGTCCTACGCCGCCCTATGGAGAAGCCTTAACACAACCCTATGGAGAGGCCCTATGCTACCTTATGGAGAGGCCCTATGCTGCCCTATGGAGAAGCTCTACGCTGCCCTATGGAGAAGTATAATACGCAGTCATGAAGGGTCTAAGGAGAGACCTTAATACGCTATCAAAAGGAAGCCTATACGCTGTCCTAAGGGGGGTATGAATATACCCTAGCTACAGTAAGGCTAGAAGAGAACATCGAGGAGTTAGGAGGCTATTCTAGGAGGCTGAGGAGCTATTGAAGAGTGTCGTAGCCCATATCTTGAGGTTGAGAGGTAGGGGGAATGTTTTGGGGTGGTTAGTTGAAGGAATATCGCTTAGAGGGGATGTCGCTGCTAAGGGACAACTTGCTGTAGCAAGCCGCAGTAGATAAGAGGAGGCTGAAGGGTGGAATAGGGGTTGGAATAGCTGAGCATTGCAGCCAAGGCTTTCCTCCCCTCCTAGAAAGGCAACCAAAGTAGTGGATGGCTATTATGGCCACATTTTGAAGGTTGTTAGTACTGCTGTTAGAATTCCCTAACCAGTCATGCAATGTAGCAAACATAAAAGCCCCAAAATAGTGATGATGATACATTGAAGCAACATGATGATGGAAGCAACAATGATAATGATACATTGAAGCAACATGATGATGGAAGTAGAGATGATGATGATATATTGCAGCAACATGTTGATGAATGTTGCAGCACGATGGGTATAGTGAGGAAGTGTATCATAGCATAATGAGGGGCGACACAATGGTGAGGTGCAGCAGTATGATATAGCAAGTTCATGGTGTTGCAAGTATAGCACAATGGTACAACAACATGCAAGAGACAATAACTAACATTGGGACAATTGTATGGTACTTAGCAACAAGTACACCAAGTATGCAATAGTACAACAAGCATTCAAGGGACAACAAGCAAGCAATGGGATAACTAACAAGGACAACATGGTTCAATCATGACACATGGGACAATAGTACAACATTAGGTGCAACATTCATGAGGTCCAGCATTGTGATGATGGGTGCAACATGGTGCAACACAACGAGGTACAGCATGATGACGAGATGCAACACGATGATATGTGAAGGATTCACCTTGGAGAAATAGTTGAAGCAACATGTCTTCAACTGATCTCATGTATCATCTTCTTAGAGATGATTTATTCTCTCAACTAGATAAGTCAGAGTGTTTACTTTAGTTGTAAATGTACTATCTCTCTCTCTCTTTCTCTCTACTGAACTATTGAAGAACATATAAGAAGAATTGATCAAGGGTTTCTCCACATTGCGGTTTGTCCCTGGCTAGCGCGACATCTTGTGTCCTCTTGTCTTGGCTTGTCTTTTGCAATTTATATTTGTTCTATCTGTAATTTACTTTAATGATGATGTGATTGCTAATTTGGAAAAGATATTGAGCTAACTGTGAAAATTGAAATAAATTGCTCTAGCATAGAGCATACCTAAAATTAACATAACTATATGCTACTGTTCTTTAGACAACTCACGTGTGTACGTGTATTTAGTGAAAGAAAACTACATATGTGCATATTACTATTTTTTCACAATTTCCATCAATGATTAACTTAACCACTATATCATAATTTCATTAACCATTTATTATGCATTAACCATGAGAAGTAAGAACAAATAGACCATAACACATACTCAACACATAGGGACACTGAGATTATTAGGTAGAAACCCAATTTGGGAGAAAACCACTATTTCTGTTGTCTCTATCTTCTTTCTTATTATAAAGAAAATCTTCATTACATATTGTACTTACACATACTCTTACTAGTATTCAGGTTCCTGTTAAACCTCTGAATTCTCCTCTTTTTGACAAATCCTTTACCTTTTCTTTCATCCATTTTGTATACATTTTTCCTCATCCATGAATTATAGGTCATCTAAGTCATGCACAACTTAAAAAAAATAAAAATATCATCCACTCTTGGCTCATAATCTATGATTTCTTACTATAGCTACCAAAATATGTATATTCCACAACTAACTAGCATTTCTGCAGCCAAATCCTAAGTTGAACATGTTCGAATGAATTTGAAGACAAACATGACATATGAACAGTTCCCAAATGTCAATCACATAGACATCCACCTATTGGGTGCAGCTGGAAGTTTACAATATATGTGAATATTATTTATCAAACTAAGAGTCAAACATGGCTATGGAATGCTATTCTCACTCAAAATTTGAAGGAGCCAACCTTATCATCAAGCGAGAGTGGAGAAGTCAAGCGAGCGAGATCTGAACTTTAGAGTTTAATTGATGATGTGTTAATCGAAATTTCTCTCATGATTCACTCTTTGAGTGGTGAATCATGAAGGGCAAATCTCTTGTTTTGATTATAGACTTAAATGTCGAATTAAGGACTTACTTCTCAACATTTATTTCTTGAAGTTGTTAGTTCATAAAACATTATAAAACACTTCGTTCTAGAAGTGAGGGACCATTTTTTAGTTTGTAATTAATGTTACTGTCTAGATAGAAGACTTTGTTTTACAAGTTAATGCAATTACTGTCTTTCTAGACGCAACTGTCTTTCTAGACGCAACTGTGAATGTATTGGTGACATAATCTAGTGATTTGAATTCCTATTTCCTCGCGCTCACCATGAGGTCCCCTTGTGGAGTTGTGAGATAGCGTAGATATTCTTTTGATTCCATTCTTTACTGCTTTACAATTAGACTAGCATTCAATTCAATTTTCGAAATAGATAGATGTTTTAATGCTGCACTTTCAAGCACGATTTGCTCATTTATCTTTGGTTCATGACATATTGAGCACTCGACAGTAAATAAAAACCTCAAAAACATTTCTTTTATGCTTAGTCTCAGATTTATATTGGATGCCAAGATTAGTTCTAATTATGGATGAACACACTAGTAATCCATGAAGGATTTTACATTCTAAATTTCATTTAGTTTATGATGATTGCCCTTTAAAATAGTTTCATTTCAGTTTTTCTTTCAAATAGATAGTTAAATTTCCTTTCATGCTCTTAGAATAGATTGAATTCAAGTTCTTTATAATAGAATTATTTCTTTCCATGTAAATTAGATCAGATTTACATTTCTCGTTGAATAAATTAAATTTAAATTCATGCTCAATAAACTAGACTTTAATTTCTGTTCAAATATAATAACTTTCAATTGTTGTTCATTAGAATAGTTTTGAATTCCTAGAACCGTTTAGCATAGTTTGTTTTGAAGTTGATTTAAATTTGAATGCCTTGTAGACAAAAATGTGTGTACACCTAATAGGAATTAGTCATAGATAGGTTGAATTTACATTTTGTATTGAAAATAGATTCCTAACATATACTGTGCACATTCACTTTACAAGTTCAAAAATCTTTGTCGATAATTTAATGAAGTAATTTAACTAGCAATTAAATTACCCAACAACTCTTACCTGTGGGAGGCTACCACCTCCAGTTTCTCTAGCTCCAACTGGAAGGAAGCTACTACTCTCTGATAAAGTTTACCAAGCTCCTACTCCCTTACTGAAGGATCTAACCCTCAACACCTCTGTGGACCACAACTCTTACCTGTGGGAGGCTACCACCTCCAGTTTCTCTAGCTCCAACTGGAAGGAAGCTACTACTCTCTGATAAAGTTTACCAAGCTCCTACTCCCTTACTGAAGGATCTAACCCTCAACACCTCTGTGGACCACGTTTCACAGTTTCCATACTAAATTTATCTGACTCAAAAACAACCCGCAAGCCACTTTTCGTCCAATTTTCAAACTGAACCCACACCCAATAATATGCTCAACCACTGAATACCAATAACCTCTCTGAAACCAAACATTGACCAACCATAATATGCTCAAACTATATACCAAGATATCAATCAAACATCTTTCAACCAAATCACTAATCAAACTCAAAACCAATAACCAATCACATATCATCAACCAATACTATATGATACCAAACATCCAACATCCAGATCAAGACATCCTTGAAAATCAACAGCAAAAATACATAACCAATCTATTGTCATAACCAACCAACACTACAAACCCTGATCTAATCAAAATATATATGTGATTGTCATTAAGGAGACCCACATATACACACATCTTTTATGCATAATACTTGCATACAGATCTTGAAACGTTCTTTGCACCAAACCATACTCTTTGTAGCAAACACAACTTCTGTATATAATACTTTCTGCAACAAGTTTATCAAGATTCTAAAGTCATTCAAACCCTCTCTGTAACAAGCTTATCAATATGCCAAATCCAATGCCATCAAATCTCATCAGTCGATATGAAAACACTCTCATGCATCTCAGTGACAATGATCAACCAGAACCAACAACAAGCAACAATATTAACCAAACCACATTTACTCAAATAATATATGTGACTGTTTTGAAGCATATCCGCTTATGTATGCGACATCCAGGAATAAAACCTGAAAATACTAAACTGAAACTACTTAAAACTAAAACTGAAATGCTCACTGGTTGAGCTTATTTATGTACAAGACTGTACCTATATACAAGGTTGATCTCAATCAAGTGTAATCAAGCTTCTAATCCAACATTTGAGTGCTGGACCTTATGCCCATTCCTTGAACTTTGAAAACAAAAATAGATATGACCATGGACAAGTAAAAATGATCAGCAAACACTTGTACATACCCCAAAATAAGAGACTGGCTACAAATATTATTCCTGAACTTCTCAAAGAGTCCATGGAGTCTGCTACATGGTCATTAAATTCACGAGAGGAAGAATTACCTTGGAGAGAAACTTCATTTTCTTTGGTAATTTCCGGACATATACCTTCTTGCATTAGGCAACTACAATCACTTCTGGGCTCTTCAACTTCGGGCTCTTCTTGAAAGGATTGTTGTTGGTCATCTTTTTCCCATTTGCCCGTGAGAAAATTCCTTTGAAAATATGCAACAAACACCCCCTCCTCTGAATTGTATGAATCATAAATTAGTGAATCTTCTAAAAAAAATCCAACCCTTCATTTGAGTCATAAGAATTATAAATAGGGGCATCATTAAAATGCACAAAATAGGATCTCTGAGGGTTAAATTGTAGCTCAATAATAATAGGATCTCTGAGGGTTAAATTGTAGCTCAATAATATGTACTTTTTCTTGAGAAAATTTGCTTAGGAAACACATAGATGAAGCCAATTATTTTTAAACCCAGAAAAGAAGACACCCAAAGTGAAGGAAGCAAGTGACGATACATAGGTAAACACTGATTCTTATCACTTTAAAGTATTAGTTCAGAAAATTTTCAAATAAAACCCCGAGAAGAATGCCAATTGATATTGTAACCCCTGGAGACAACCTATGACTGTAAGAAGTCAGTGCTTAGGACATCTATGAGATTGAAATAAAACTTTAAAAAAATTGGTTAGAGGGAGAGAAATTATTGGAGTTGTAATGATTTCTCTAATTGCAAAACTTATCCTTCAAAAATAAAATAACCATGAATGAATGGGAGTTGTGGAGTCTTTGAACGAAGAAATGGTTTAGAAGAAAATAAAAGAAGATAAGGTTTAAATTCAAGCAATTAAGAATCTGAACCTCAACTCTATGGAAAGAATGGTGAGCAAAATAAGAAACTGTGAGAGAATTTGTGGAACGTTGAGCATCTCTTAATGGTTTTTAAATTGAAAACTTGACTACCGATAGATAAATTAAAAGTCACAAACTTTAATGACTCAACTACATCGTACACTATTCCAACAAAGGAGAAACATAGATGCATTGAAAAATATAGAAAAGAACAATTCTACAACTTGCCCAAAAATGAAATCAATCTGATCTTCATTCTTTGGTTTCAGAAATATTTCATTACACTTCTCTTCATTTTCAGACTCTCCATCTTGAAATTTCGAATATCCAGTGTTTATTCTCATCCACCTTTTAACTACAAATCTCCAGCGTTTATTCTTGTCCACATTTTAACTATTTAACTGCTCCTTGATTAGTTAGGAAACTATTTCCTAAAACCGTTATAACACTGTTTCTAAGTATATTTAGAACATTTTAAATATCATATATATTAATAATATATAATATTTAAAAATAAACCTTCGACTCTTGGTCATAATTCTTACATATACATGGCTTATGACTTTGAAAAACATACATAACAATCAAATTAAAAAAAGGCCATAGTCTCACGAGGTGGAGGACTCCTCCACCAGGAAAGTTATGGAAATTCCAGTTATATTTAGAAAAAATCTGGCAAGGATTTTTGCAAATCCAAGTTATAGTTGTTAAACTTCAAAATTTTAGGTGTCCTAGACATTTTTGATGGCGCTGAATCCATTTCCACCATCAAAAACACGATTAAAACACTGCCTCTACAAGATTTTTTAAATTTTTTTTAGCCAGATTCCAACCATTTTTAGCCATCCGAGCAATTCCTCCGCCTATTACTTGAAAAAAGAGCGTGTGTTCCCAATTTTTCATTACATGGCACGTTGAAAATGAGCTGAATAGTTTATAAGATTTTGAAAATGAGCTGAATAGTGTATAAGATTTTGTGGCGGACTGCATGGATGTTGATGTCATGTGCACGTAAGTGAAACCGCACATGGGTTTGTGAAACCCAAAACTGCGTTGCGATACCCCTCTCTGGCAGTTTTGGGAAAATGAATGAGGGTTGGCGTAATCAACACCGACTATTGGTTTGGAGCTTGCTGGTTTCGATAAAAACATTTTGCGTCACCCTCCTCTCGTTTTAAAACCTGAACATTTTACCTCATCGCAAATGCATTGATCTGGAGGATGAGCAATGCAAGCCGCTGATTGTTTCTGTATCTTCCTGTGATATAAACCCAACTTCCTTTCGTTGACTTCCTCGAGAGCCGGTGTTAGTTAGAGTTGCAATCTTAACACACTCAAAATGATCTAAATCTAGATTCTCAGGTGTCCATGACAAAGCTCGAATCATTTCAAACATCAATTAGTGTTTTTGATACTTTTGTTGAGATGTTTGACCCTGAAGGTGAGCGCGCTACAAGAACATCATTTATCAGATCTATAAATGCAACCATTTGGCATTCTGGAGGTTTGAAGATATCTACACAAGTACAGATAGAAGCATTCAATGAATGTACAATCTACACAAATAGCCTTCTTCGCCCTTTAGCAAAATGAACACATATTTCCATCAAAAATTGGTTGTCCTTACTTGACAATTTCTGCCTCCATCCACTATCTACTTGCTTTTTTTAATGTGCCTCACGGAATATGGAAGAAGCCTATGAAGAACATGGTATAAAGGTCCACTCTGGCTCATGTTGTTAGCATAATAATGATTCTATAATGCGGAATAAGCACTTAAAAAAGAATCGAATAAATTGTACCTCTGACTATCTGATACTTGCTCACACTCTGCCACTGTTTCTTTCTCTCATTTCGGCACTTCCAAAATAGTACTCACTTTGTTTTGATGGTGTAAGACTGAAGGGAATTGAGGGGTGAGTTTGGGGACCAAACCAAAGTATTTATAGCCAAGCTTCCATCAAGCGATCGGTGGCTACGTGTCAAGTGTTCCACAACTTCAGTTGATCATGGGGAACGTTCCAACTGCCCTATGAACGTGGTAGAGAACTTAAGGAAGTTATGGACCACTTCAAGAGCTCCCAACAAGAAAAGGAATCCCGCAAGATGGTTTCTGTGAGAACCGATCGTGGCCTGTTCATGGCCACGACCAGATATAGGGAATTAACATTCTCCCACTTGGTCCATACTTCTAATCTAATGTCTCATCTTAAAACCCATCGATAATCTGTATTAAGTAATAAATACATGAATCACGATGATAAGTCCTCTAATGACGAGTATTATCTTCCATGTATTACTATGTATTTATTTCTATTACAATTTATGTGGCAACAATTTCTTAATGAATAAACCCTATGTTTATTCTTGGTCCTACATAAATGAATTTTCTCAAATCAAATTAAGGTGCACATAAATATGAGAAAAACATCACAATAATTAAGAATTTCATAACATTGTCGATACAATGAGAAACTACATCATGGAACCAAGTCCCATATTCACTACATGATCCTTGAATTCCAACAGTGGCATGCCCTTAGTCAAAGGATCAACGATCATCAACTTAGTGCTGACGTGCTCAACGACCACTTTCTTTTCTTTAACACGTTCCCTTATAGTTAAATACTTAATGTCGATGTGTTTACTTCGACTCCCACTTTTGTTGTTTTTAGCCATAAAAACAGCAGCTGAATTGTCGCAATACATTCTCAATGGCTTAGAGATAGAATCCATAATTCTAAGACTAGAAATGAAACTCTTAAGCCATACACCATGTAAAGTAGCCTCAAAACAAGAGACGAACTCGGCTTCCATAGTGGAAGTGGTAGTCAAGGTCTGCTTGGCACTCCTCCATGATACAACGCCACCGGCCATCATAAAGATGTATCCTGATGTTGATTTGTGTGAATCTACACATCCAACAAAGTCAGAATTTGGGTAGCCAATTACTTCCAAGTTTTCCGTCCATCTATACATAAGCATGTAGCCTTTGGTTCCTTGAAGGTACCTCATTACTTTCTTTGCAACTCTCTAGTGGTCTAAACTTGGATCACTCTGATATCGTCCCAACATTTCCACAACAAATGCAATGTCAGGTCTTGTGCAGACATGAGCATACATTAGGCTTCCGACAGCAGAAGCAAATGGAATTTTCTTCATTTGTTCCCTTTCAAAGTCGTTCTTTGGGCATTGGTTCAAATTGAACCTATCACCCTTCACAATGGGAGCTATACTTGGTGAACAATCCTTCATCTGAAATCTCTCCAAAACTTGATTAATATAGATTTCCTGAGACAGACCCAAGATGCCTCGAAATCTGTTTCTATGGATCTTAATGCCAATGACATAAAATGCCTCACCCATATCCTTCATATCGAAATTTTTAGAGAGGAATTGTTTCACCTCATGCAGCAAACCCTTATCATTGGTTGCTAGAAAATTGTCATCCACATATAAAACAAGAAAACAAATTTTACTCCCACTGACTTTTTGGTATATACATTGATCCATAATGTTTTCTACAAAACCGAATGAAGAATTACATTATGGAATTTCAAATACCATTGGCGGGATGCTTGTTTTAAATCGCATAAGGATTTCTTCAGCTTGAAAACCAATTGCTCACCATCACTAGAGGGGAATCCTTCAAGTTGTTTCATGTAAACCTTCTCCTCTAGATCTCCATTGAGAAATGTCGTTTTCACATCCATCTGTTGCAACTCCAAGTCAAAATGGGCTACTAATGCCAAAATAATGTGCAAGGAATCTTTCTTAGATACAGGAGAGAAAGTCTCCATGTAATCGATTCCTTCTTTCTGAGTGAATCCCTTAGCAGCAAGTCTTGCATTGTATCTCTCAATGTTGCCTAATGAGTCTTCCTTTGTCTTAAAGACCCATTTACATCCAATGGCTTTTGCACCATTAAGAAACTCAACAAGATCCCAGACTTCATTACTCTTTATAGAATTCATCTCTTCCTTCATGGCATCGTACCATAATTCTGATTCTTTGCAACTCATGGCTTATGAAAAGGACTCAAGATCATTTTCGGCTCCAATGTTGTAGTTAGATTCTTGTAGATACACAAGATAATCATCAGGAATTGCTGATCTCTTTGGTCTAATAGATCTTCTTAATGTTGTACCATCACTTTCCTGAGAAGTATGTGGTTCAACTCATTGTTCAAAATTTCTTGGCAACTCTTGAACTACTTGATCTACTGGAATGTCATCAGCAGCTTGTGGAACTTCAACGATTGGTTGTTCAACACCAGTTTGTACTTGAGGGGTGCTGTGAACAATAACCAAACTATCACTTGAGGTGGAAGGTTGAGATTTTGAATGATCATTCTCAAAAACTATGTTCCTCATTTGATCACTCCCACTTATCAAGTCATTTTCAAGAAACTTTGCATTTCTTGATTCCACAATCCTAGTGCTGTGAGATGGACAATAAAATTTGTAACCTTTAGACCTTTCAGCATATCCAATGAAATACCCACTAATGGTCCTCGGGCCTAGCTTCTTCTCTTGTGGATTATAAATTCTCACTTCAGATGGGGATCCCCAAATGCACATATGCCGCAAACTCGGTTTCCAACCTTTCCATAATTCAAATGGCATTTTAGGAACAACCTTGGTTGGAATTCAGTTTAATATATACACTGTCATCTTAAGTGCTTCAGCCCACAAGGATTTAGGAAGATTGGAGCTGCTAAGCATACTCTGCACCATGTCCAATAATGTTCGATTTCTTCTTTCTGCTACACCATTCTGGTCGAGTGAACTAGGCATGGTGTATTAGGCAACAATCCCGTGCTCTTGAAGAAATTTTGCGAATGGTCGAGGTGCTTGTCCATCCTTTGTGTATCTACCATAATATTCTCCACCTCTATCCGATCTCACGATCTTAATTTGCTTGCAGCATTGTTTCTCTACTTCAGCCTTAAAGATCTTAAAGGCATCTAATGCTTCGTTCTTGCTATGAAGCATGTAAAGATACATATATCGTGAGCAATCATCTATAAAATAGATGAAGTATCTCTGACCATGCAAGTCCATGTTTGGACTACATATATCAGTATGTATGATCTCTAATGTGTTTGAACTCCTATTGGCACCTTTTTTTGACTTGTTGGTTTGCTTTCCCTTTATGCAGTCCACACAAGTCTCAAAATTAGTAAAATCCAGAGCATTAAGTACCCCTTCATGTACTAATCTTTTAATTCTTTCTATGGAGATATGACCTAATCTCTGGTGCCATAATTTAGAGGAATCCTCATTAATAACACATCTTTTAGTGCTAGTGTGAACATGCATTGAATCATAAGTGACATTGTTTTGTAAATTAACGCAGTAAATACCATTAGACAAAGTACCATTCCCAACACAATCAAATTTATAAAATAAACTGAAAGATGTTTTTGAAAAGTTAAAGGAATATCCAAAAGGTACAAGCCTTGAAACTGAAATCAAGTTTCTAGAAAAACTTGGAACATAAAAGGTCTTTTCTAATTCTAAAACAAAGCCACTACTTAAAGTTAAATAGCATGTTCCTATAGCTTCCACATGTGAGCCCATCTTGTTTCCTAATAAGATGCTTTTCTCACTTCCCACTGACTTCCTTAGGTTTTGCAAACCTTGCAATGAATTCAAAATGTGGATTGTTGATCTAGAATCAGTCCACTAGGTGTTAATATTGACATTAACCATATTAGATTCATAACAAACAAACAAGGTTGGATTACCTTTGTCCGCAAGCCATTTCTGAAATTTGGTGCATTCCTTCTTCATGTGTCCCTTCTTTTTACAGAAGAAGCACTTGGAATCCTTCTTGATATCAGCTTGGGGAGGTACTTTACCTTTCCCTTTTTGATTAGCTTGAGATTTTCCCTTTCCACGTGTTTCCAGCATTGCACTTTCTCCCAGTTCCATCACTAGTCTCCATTCCTCTTGAACACACATGGTCATGAGTTCATTAATTGACCATTTATCCTTATGTGTGTTGTATGAGATTTTGAAGGGTCCGTATTGGTGCGGAAGCGTGTTCAGGATGTAGTGCACCAGGAAGGACTCTGATATTTCACTCTCGAGTTTCTTCAATGGAGCCATAGTGTCCCTCCTTTCCTTGATGTGCTCGTGCACACCTTTCACACTAGTGAGCCTTAGGGAGGAGAACTTCATGATTAGGGTGCTTGCTAGTGCCTTGTCTGAAGTGACGAATTGATTATCAATGGCTTTCAGCAAGTCTCGGACCTTTTCATGCTAATCAACGGAATCACGAATACCCACAGAAATTTTAGCCTTAATGAACATCATGCTTAGGCGATTATATCGCTCCCATCATTCATAAAGCGTGATGTCTGCTGCAGTGCTGGTATCAGTGAGTTCTGGTGGTTCATCTTTCCTAATAGCATAGACTATGTCCATCCACCCTAAATGAAGGAGAACTCTCTCCTTCCAGACCTTATAGTTATCTTCCATAAGTTCAAGGATATCACAAAGAATATCAGAGAAATTTGCAGGTTGTACAACTGCATAAAATTAAAGATTACATGCTTATGTTAAAATTGAGGCCTAAATAAAATTTCATACCTTACCAATGTAAATCATGCTTAAAATTGAATCTAATGACATAAAAATTGTCTGTGGGCTAAATTTTTAATTCAAGCAGATTCAATTATTCTTTATGATAGAATTTATCAAATTATTCACTTAATTCATAATTCTAAAGGGTATATTATGACTATAATTTGATATAAATTCTATCTTAGATTAAACTTTATGATAAAACTATTAATTCATAATTCCTGTGGGTAAGTTATGAATAATTTGATATTTTATCCTAATTAATTATATAAATATAATAAAAATTCTTGTGGGATAAATTTATTATATTAAGTATAATAATACAATTAATGTCTAAATATTCTTTATGTGATCCTAATCATCATAACATATAATATTATTTAATTAGAGATGCTGTGGCTATTCTCTAATCAATTAAAAAATTATATGGATCACTAGATATTATTTCTTTTATGCATAAAAATTAACTTGATATGAGAATAATTATAAATTGCATAAATAAAACTATAATATTCATGCATAACATTCAACGATGGGTCTCGTATACTCATCCAAAATAGCATGTATTAGTTAGAGCAGAAATAATCAATTCATGCAAATTAAATATGAAGCATAGTTAATAAATTTGCACAACAATTGTCCAAATTGCATATAATTAAACCAAATAAATATTATATCCATACAAATTTGAGCAAAAATTAGACATATTTCCAAATAAATGCCTTAATTCAGAAAATTCTAAAAAATATGGCATTGAGCCAAACCAATGGCTCAATGGCTCAATGCGTGCCTTCATAACCTAATCTAGGGGCTGGTTCAAGTCCCTACGAAATACCTCTTCAATTTTTATGTAAGGAAAGAAAAAGGGTTGGGCCATTATGTAAGGAAAGAAAGAGGGTTGGGCCATCTAGGCTGCACGCATAAAACCTCCAAAAACAGTTTCTACATGATTTCTAATTCAAAACTTAATGAAACAAAGCATAATAACATGGAGACAAACAGAGACAAAACGTCATTCATAAACACCAAGGCATACCAAACAGAGCATGTCTATAAACACCAAGGCAGAGATAAAACATGCTCTGATACCAAATGTTAGCATAATAACGATTCTATAATGCGGAATAAACACTTAAAAAAGAATCAAAAACTTTAATGCCCAAGAAATCATACCTCTGGCCATCTGATACTTGCTCACACTCTGCGACTGTTTCTTTCTCTCGTTTCGGCACTTCCAAAACTCTATTCACTTTGTTTTGATGGCGTAAGATTGAAGGGAATTGAGCGGTGAGTTTGGGGATCAAACTGAAGTATTTATAGCCAAGATTCCATCAAGTGATCGGTGGCTACGTGTCAAGTGTTCCACAACTTCAGTTGATCATGGGGAACGTTCCAACTGCCCTATGAATGTGGTAGAGAACTTAAGGAAGTTATGGACCACTTGAAGAGCTCCCAACAAGAAAAGGAATCCCGCGAGACGGTTTCCATGAGAACAGGTCATGCCTGTTCATTGCCACGACCAGATACAGGGAACTAACACATGCCACTAGCCCTTACTTGTAGGGGGCTTGGTAAGATTTAAAATTGAGCCGGGTGAGGAGAAATTGTTACATCCTGAACTTCGTCCACATAAATAAAGTCCAGTTTCTGACCCAAATATGAGTTACATCTTAGTTAACAGTGTAAGTGGTTGGCAACAAAGATACATTTCGTTTTCTTTTTCTTCTCATAAAGTAAGAATATATCATATATTGCTTCTCTTTGAAAAACATTTAAAATAGAAATCTGATGGTCCTCCATATGGACCGCATCAAAAATATGGAACCATTAATATATAAATGGTGATCGATGCCTTGTACGTATCACACATTTGTGTGACAAGAATATTGTGCGAAGTTTATAATAACCATTGTATCTGCGTTCATTGGTGGTATTGTGCACAACATATAAGAAAGTGAGAAAAAATTATTGACTGTAAATTATGAAGGGAATAAAATAAATTTGAAATTTTGGATTCATATCACAAATATTATTTTTTAAATATTTATTTTTAATTAATTTATTTCCACAACATAATACATTTTTGTTTTTTATATTGGCTTTTATTCAATTCTTAACCCACAACGTCTCAATAGATTTTTTGTTTTTTTTAGGTTTGGTTTTTATATCATTCATACTCCACAACTTAGAATTTCACACTTTTTCTATATATTATAATTGGGATCACTATACCACTTTTTATATGTAACTCAATTTATTTTACTACATTTTTTAATTTAAACATATCACAAATATAATTAAATATTTACCACCTACATCTTTGAATTTGAACATATCATAAATATAATTACATATTAAAATTGCAAATGGAAAAAATATATTTTTATAATTGAATAACAACACAGAAATCCAACCATGCTTCTCATTAACTAATTGGATATACCACCAATTTTTCACTCTTACTTTCCATCGAGTTGTACAAATCACGTCACAACTGACATGAACTTTGAAAATGCAGCGACAAGTATTAAATTCTTATGTCCCCATTCCCACAATCCGACAAATGTATTTTTTAAGTTGCACAACATTGCTTCTCACTAACTAATCGGACATACCACCAATTTTCCACTCTTACTTTCCATCCAGTTGTACAAATCATGCCACAACAGACATGAACTTTGAAAATGCAGCAACAAGTATTAAATTCTTATGTCCCCATTCCCACAATTCGACAAACGCCTTTTTCACAGTGCACAACATTGCTTCTCATTAACTAATCAGACATACCACCAATTTTCCCTCTTACTTTCCATCCAGTTGTATAAATCACGCCACAATGGACATGAACTTTGAAAATGCAGGAATAAGTATTAAATTCTTATGTCCCCATTCCCACAATCTGACAAACGTATTTTTCACAGTGCACAACATTGGCCTAACTGTGGGCTCCTCCATTCTTTTGGCACCTTGTCATCCAGTTGTTGACAAGTGGACTTTAGCGCTTGGCTTGTGAGTTGGAAAAATTGACTTGGAGATTGGGGTCTAAAACCCAATATTTTTAATAAAAGCACTATTTTGCATAAGGCCCAAGAGCAATAATAAAATTACAAAAACCTGATTCATGCACCACCACATCCAATTAAAAAAAAAAAAAAAAAATTATAAAATTCTGGCACTTGATGTCACAGTGTCCAACAGGGCGTTGTCCTCCATATAAATCCATCATTATTTCAATATTTGATGCTGATACCACATTACAAGATTTAGCTACAACATGTTGGCTCCAACTGGGGACAATGTTTTGCTTGCAAGACACTAAGAACAATCATCTTTTAAATATCTACTTTTAATTAATTTATTCTCACAACACTATATTTTTGTTTTCTATATTGACTTTTATTCAATTCCTATGCCACAATATCTCAATAGATTTTTTGTTTTTTGTTTTGAGATCTGCTTTTTATACCATTCATACTCCACAATCTATAATTTCACACTTTTTCTATATATTATATTTGGGATCACTATACCACTTTTTATATATAATTGAATTTATTTTACTACATTTTTTAATTTAAACATATCATGAATATAATTAAATATTAACGACCCACATCTTTGAATTTGAACATATCAAAAATATAATTACATATTAAAATTGCAAAATGGAAAAAATATATTCTTATAATCGAATAACAATACAGAAATCCAACCATGCTTCTCACAAATTAATCGGACATACCACCAGTTTTTTCACTCTTACTTTCCATCCAACTGTACAAATCACACCACAATGGACATGAGATTTAAAATTGTAGCAACAAGCAATAAATTCTTACGTCCCCATTCCCACAATCCGACAAACGTCTTTTTCACAGTGCACAACATTGGCGCCACTGTGGGCTCCTCCCTTCTTTTGGCACCTTGTGATCCACTTGTTGAAAGTGGACTTTAGCACTTGGCTTGTGAGTTGGAAAAATTGACTTGGAGATTGGGGTTTAAAACCCAATATTTTTAATTAAAGCATTATTTTGCATAAGGCTCGAGAGCAATAGAAAACTTATAAAAAACCCAATTCATGCACCAAATCCAATTAAAAAAAAGGAATTATAAAATTTTGGCATGTGATATCATAGGCTCCAACAGGGTGCTGTCCTCCATTTAAATCCATCATTATTTCAATACTTGATGTTGATATCACATTACAAGATTTAGTTACAACATTTTGGCTCCAACTGGGGACAATGTTTTTCTTGCAAGACACCAAGAAAAATAGACCAATAGCCTTATTGGGCATGGAGCCAAACCTCAAGTCTGAAAATTCTGAAGACAAAAATCTCTTAAAAACATGTTTCAACTAAGACTTCTTCCCTTATTCATCAACTGAAAATATTGAATTGAAACTAATGAAAACTGAAACTGAAATGCTCGCTGGTTGAGCTTATTTATGTACAAGACCCTACCTATATACAAGGTTGATATCAATCAAGTGTAATAAACCTTCCAATGATACCATTCCAACATTTGAGTGTTGGACCTTATGCCAATTCCTTGAACTTCAAAAGCAAAAAAGATATGAACATGGGAAAATAAAACTTATCGGCGAATGCTGATACATATCCAGAAGAAGAAATTGGCTACAAAAATAAACTTAATACTAAACTACTCAATGAATCCATGTAGTCTGTTACAGGGTCATAAAATTCGCGAGAGGAAGAATTACCTTGCAGAGAAACTTCAATTTCTTTGGTAATTTCCTAACATATACATTCTTGCATTAGGCAACCACAATCACTTCTTAGCTCTTCAACTTCAGGTTCTTCTTGAAAGGATTGTTGTTGGTCATCTTCTTCCCATTTTCTCATGAGAAAATTCCTTTGAAAATATGTAACAAATACCCCCTCCTCAGAATTGTATGAATCATAAATTAGTGAATCTTCTAAAAAATCCAGCCCTTCCTCTGAGTCATAAGAATCATAAATAGGGGCACCATTAAAATGCACAAAATAGGACCTCTGAGGGTTAACTTGTAGCTCAATAATATGTGTTTTTTCTTGGGCAAATTTGTTTTGGAAAAACACAGATGAAGCCAATTCTTTTTGAAACCCAGAAAAGAAGACACCCAAAGTGAAGGAAGCAAGTGACGATACATAGGCAAACACTGGTTCTTGTCACTTTAGAGAATTAGTTCAGAAAATTTTCAAATAAAACCCTAGGAAGAACGCCAATTTATATTGTAACCCCTGGAGACAACCTATTAGTGTCAATATTTGCATATTGCCATCAGTGATCAAAAATCCTCTTTTCATATCATATTAGGGTCCCATTCTGAGATTTTTGTCATTCCACTAGGTCGTCATGCAAAAATTTGGTCACTGAAGGTTGAATTAGGGTTTCCCTTACTCCTTTTAGAAATTTACCCCTTGCTAGCTCATTTCAACCTTGCTGAGTATCCATTGTCCATAAAGTTAATGACATCATGCCATCACATCAGTCGTGTCATATTGAAATTCAGTCCTTCAAGGTCGCATTAGGTCTTTTAGGGTTTTTCAAGGTTTCATTAGGTCATTGGGGTTTCCAAGGTTCCAATAAAGCTACATTCCATTGCATAAGACCGATAAGTAAAGGCTGATCAAATAACATCTCTTCACCATGTGAATATGATTTGTAAAGAGAAATGCTTATTTCATCATGTAATTTTATGTTCACTATATGTAATAAGCATTATTCCTAAGCTGCCAACTCAATCTCTATATGCCAACTTCATTAAAGAAAAGTCAAATTCAAAGAGTTCTAAAAGCCCATCAAAAGATCAACTTATCAAAGGAAATAGTCAAGTGAAAGGGTAAAGTTTCAAAGGGTTAAGTGAATGCCAAAGGGAGTTGTCTTTTCCCAGGGGTGTCAAAATCATCATTTTCCACAAGCACTAAACCCTAATTTCCTCTCTGACTGAGCTAGGGTTGGCTATGGAATCAGAGACATCTGAGCAAAGGAGGCATGAGGGAGGTAATTTTAGCAAATATGAGGCCATTCCAACTGATAAACATCATGTCTCCATCATTTTTCAAGAATTCATTCCAAGGGACAAATCATTTGCCACACATAGGGCCAGTTTTGCTTCAAAGTATGTTTCCAACCAAAAAGAGATGAATTTTACCAAAGTGAGAGAGATTTTTGTCCATAATATGCAAAGCATGAAAAAAATCCTTCAGTTTTTACACAAGTGCGATGGTTTTGGAGAACTGTTAAAAATACAGTTGCTACAAGAGAATTGTTGCACTTATAGAGTGGCCTTGGTAAAATCAAATTTTCTCCTAATTGGAATGTCCAAATGACTTGGTTGATGGGTAAAATGATAACTAGAGAGAAAGAGATTTCCAATGAGCTATCATGAGTTCAATTTGGAGTTGCGTAAGACCTCCAAAAGTTTCCTATAAGAGAACACTTCATTTTTGCACCCTCATTCTGCACTTTTTGACCGGTCTTAGGAGAATCAACTTTTGGAGGGTCAAATCAAGTCCATTTTGAAAAATGAATGTAGATTTGGTCCTGGGCTCAATTGGAAACCGGGAAGGCAGTCAAAATCAACTTGCAAGTTGGAGGGCGCGTTCTGAACTTGGAGGGCGTGTTTAGAAACTAGAGGGCGCGTTCAGAACTGGTGCTGCGCATTTGCCATAAAACTCAGTGTATTTTTTAAGGGCATTGCATGCCTGTAAGGAGAGGGCACGTTTGACCGTTGTGCTGAGCCTTTGCTCGAGAACAACCAGAAGTTTCCCAAAAAGCACTACATTGCTCCAAACATCAAAATTTTCCACCAAGGTGCTCCAGCAAGCAAGTAGGTTAATATTGCATTGCTCCTTTCCTTTACATCTGATTTATGAAGTGTTTCATTTAGTTTTGGAAGTCATACTAAGTTTAAAACCATAGTAACCTAATTACACTCCTAAAACTCATTCCTTAGCATCCCACTACCATGACTGTTATTCATAATTACCCTAGTCACCTCCTTATTTCCATCTCTTCAAATTCCTCACCTCCTTCCATACTCCCAACACCTACATTCCACTTCATCATTTCCCTAGGGTTTGACTCCAATAACCCATGGCTGAAGAAGAAAACATAGATCAGAGTGAGGAAGAAAGACAGGAGAGGAGGCAATATAAGAAAGAAGGGAGAATCATTAGACATGAGCCAACCAACACTAGAGAACTCATGGCATCTCCCATCACTGTGACAAGTTTTAAGCATGTGGGCTGTTTTGAGTTTTGTGAGAAAGTGGAAAGGATTCAGCATCATCTTGTGTTGACCAGAATATTCATCACCAACCTCCATGACAACCAGGTAACCCTTGCTGGTGTCACATTCACTATATCTCCTGCTATAATAGCAGATGCCTCTGGGATCCTAAATATGGGGGAAAATTGGTTTAAACAAGGAGAATCGGATCAATTTTATTATGAGCCATATCTTAAACCAAGATACAAGAATGAGAGAAAGAGGATATTTCCTTTCTCTTACCTCCTAGACAGATTTATTCCCATGATGAAAATCATCATGAAGTACTTCACATGTGAGGGTAGGTTTTCCAGGCTCTATTCCTATCACATTCAGCTACTCATGCATTTCACAAGAGTCAAGATGCTCAATTTGCCCTACTATCTTTACCCGAAAATTGACAAGATGTCATTCATTGCCCAAAGGAAGGATTATGATCATCAAATGCAAAGCATATTTCACCACTCCCTCATCAAAATGATTGTCCTACACCTCTTGATCAGCTTAACATTGCATGGGACACTTTAATATCTAATGAGATTTTTATAGTCCCACCTATTCAGCATGGCCAAGAAGCACCTTCATCTTCTCATCCATCCACCTCCATTCCTCCACCTCGGCCCATACATCATCCATCTTCCTCTGATGAGTCAGCCACACCATCACCTTCATCTTCACCATCTTATGAGCCTATTCATTCACTTGGCAGAGATGAAAGGAGTGACTAAGAACACATTGAGCATGGTGAAAGCAGCAAGCCTAAAGGGGCTGGTATCGGTACCTTGATACATACTTATCAGAGAGGGCATAGACAAGTGTTTTCCCCATAGATTGTGGGAGGGGCCTTACCTTCTTCATCGGCAAAGCAGGTACAAAAGGATAAGGAAAAGGTTATAAAGACATGTATCCAACAGCAGGAGGAAGACCTCCATGAGACAGAGTATGATTTTCAATTAGTTGATCCAAATGAACATGATGACAGTGAGATCATAGCCATTGTCATTAAGGAGAAGAATGTACTCATAGGAGAGCTCCAGGTCAACTTGAAAATGGCCAAATACATTATTTCATATTATGAGCAAGAGAACAAGCAATTTGAGGTAAAAAATGAGCTCATGGGGATTGAGCTCATCAAAGCAAAGAGAGAGGCTGAAAAGGATAAGGCCTTACTTGATGAGGCATATGGACAATATGGTGAACATCTTGATGAACATGTGCCAAGAAGAAGGCCAAGGACTAGAGGCCTAAAGAGAGCTTTGGAGCTAGAAAGACAAAAGGAGGCAGAATTAGCCAATGAGCTCACCCTAAATGAGCAATTTGCCAAAATGGTGAATGATGACTAGGAACATTGGCTCCAGAGGGTGAACACCCATCTAAAGGGCCTCTTAGACAAGGCCAAAAGGGATGTTGATATTTAGAGAAGGATGACTAATTACTATGCCATGAGAAACAAAATTACAAGAGCCAAGCTCAAAATAGCTCATGCAAAAACTGAATCCTTGACCAAGCAAGAGGAGAAAAGAAGGCTAGATATCCTTGACGAGGCATCACTCCATGCCTCAAACATATGATCAACAATCATCTCACCAATTTTGACAAATTTTGACCAAGTTTTGCCAATTATAATTTTCTGTGTTTTTTAAAGTATTTTCAATACAGTCAATATGTCAGACACTGAGGCATCTGATGGACAAAAGGCCAACATTTTTGTATTTAGAATGATGAGGACATGCACCCTATGCATTTTCTAAGCATTTGGAGGAAAATTGGTCAGCCAAAAGGGTAAAAAACCAATAAAAAATCACCTTTCTGCCTCTTTTTTGGCGTAGTCACTGTGCCTTTACCAATCTTGGGATATTGGAATTTTGACCTTGTGAATGACTTCCAAATTGAAAATTAAAGGAATGTCTGGAAAGTAGACTCGAAGGGCTTTCTAATGAGCTATCTTGGAGCAACTTTGGACACCAGGAAGGCACCCAAAAGCAGATCTGAAGTTGGAGGGAGCGTTTGACAAAGGAAGGGCGTGTTTGACAATCTTCAATTTTCTCTGTTTATCTCCAAATTGACTTTCACCTATGGGAAATTGATGTTTTGCTGATGTAAATGATAAGAATGATGTAATTATTATGTTTTTTTACTGTTATCTAGGGTAAATACATTAGTTAAATGACCTACATGGCATATAATGAATTAGTTTGCTTAAGTTAGGGATGAGTCACTTTGACCACCATAAACTCTAGCTATCAGTTCAACCTTTCTTGCAACTGCTCCTTCTCTTATGGATTCGACCCCCGAGGCTAGGATGAGTTGGTTTGAGGCCTATATTATGTATTTTCTTAGTCATTTTACAAGTTGGACTCCATTGGATTATGTATTAGTGTTTTAGACTTTGGCATGGAATATATTGGATGAGTTGCAACGATTTTGGTGGGATTCCTGTGGCATGGTAATTTGATCTTGTTTCTTCTTCTGTTTCATATGTATGAATGTTTTGTACCTCTCATGACCCATTTTATTCTATGATATGTTGATTTTCAAGGTGTGATAAGCAGAATTCATCTTTGTATGCTATGTTTTGGGAAAATCATTTTTCTTCAGTCTAAAAAGAATTCGTGACCCTCATGCTCTTTTTAGCATCTCACTAGTCTAAACCATCTCATCACTATACTACAAAGTTTAAAGTACCTTGCCTACCTTGCCCCATCATATGTCTGCAATTCTAATTCACTTTTGCCTTGACCTAGTTCACTCTTTGACCTAATTCTCTCATCTTTGTGACTACCCAACCAAATCAAATCAAACAACCCTCTGCACTTTACATCTAGCCTAAAACTCTAATCTATCTAGCCCTCTTGGCTATGGTCCTCCGGAGAGAGCCCCTTCCGGCTTGGTAGGGCTAGTTACCAAGCTAAAATATTGGTATGTGGTTACCTCAGCTAGACTCTTCCTTAGCCTTGGAGATCCAGAGAAGTGATAACACAACCTATGATTGCAAGAGGTCAATGCTTAGGACATCTATGATATTGAAATAAAACTTTTAAAAAATTGGCTGGAGGGAGAGAGATTATTAGAGTTGTAATGATTTCTTTGATTCCAAAACCTATCCTTCAAAAATAGAATGACCATGAATGCATGAGAGTTGTAGAGTCTTTGAACAAATAAATGATTTAGAAGAAAATAAAAAAAGCTAGGGTTTAAATTCAGGGAATTAAGAATTTGTACCTCAACTTTCTGAAAAGAATGGTGAGCAGAATAAGCAACTGTGAAAGAATTTGTGGAATATTGAATACCTATTAACAGTTTTTAGATTGAAAACTTAAGTACCGATAAGTAAATTCAAAGTCACAAACTTTAATAACTCAACTACATCGTACACTATTCTTCAGTTTCAGATATATTTTATTACACTTCTCTTAATTGTCACACTCTCTATCTTCAAATTTCAAACCTCGGGCTTCTATTCTTGTCAACATTTTAACTATTTAACTACTCCTTGATTAGTCAGAAACTCCTTCCTAAAACAGTTATAAAACTGTTTCTAATATTTACAAATAAGAAGAACATTTTAAATATTATATATAATGATAATATAGAATATTTAAAAATAAACCTCCGCTCCTTTGTCCTAATGTCTTACGTATACATGGTTTATGACCCAGAAAAACATACATAACAACTATGTTTAAAAATAAAAAAAAGAGGGTGTGGTCCCGATTTGTCATTACATGCCACGTTGAAAATGAGCTGGATAGTGTATAAGTTTTTTTCGGGACTGCATGGATCATGATGTCACGTGCATGTAAGTGAAACCGCACGTGGTTTTGTGAAACCCAACACTGTTTTGCGACAACCCTCTCTGGCAGTTTTGGAAAAATGAATGAGGGTTGGCGCAATCAACTACGACCGTTGATTTGGATCTTGCTGGTTTCGAAGAAAACATTTTGTGCCACCCTCCTCTCGTTTTAAAACTCTTAACAGTCTACCTCATCACAAATGCGTTGATCCAGAGGATGAGCAATGCAAGCTATTGATTATTTATGTACCTGCTAGAGATATAAACCCAACTTCCTCTCGTCGACTTCATCAAGTGCCGGTGTTAGTCAGAGTTGCAATATTAACACACTTAGGATGATATAAATCTAGATTCTCAGGTGTACATAACAAAACTTGAATCATTCCAACATCAATTAGTGTTTTTGACACTTCTGTTGAGATGTTTGAGCCTCAAGGTGAGCGTTATCATATGTATACATGCAACCATTTGGCATTCTGGAGGTTTGGAGCTAGCTACATGAGTTCATATAGAAGCATTGAATGAATGTACAATCTCCACAAATAGCCTTCGCTGCCCTTTAGAAAAACAAATACATATTTCCATAAAAAAACTGGCTGGCCTTACTTGATAGTTTCTGCCTCCATTCACTATCTACCTGCTTTTCTTTTATGTGCCTCAGGAAATATGGAAGAAACCTATGAAGAACATGGTATAAAGGTACACTCTGGCTCTTGCCACTAGCCCCTACTTGTAGGGGGCTTGGTTAGATACAAAATTGTGTCTGGTCAACTTGTTATGTCTTGAACTTCGTCAACATAAATAAAGTGCAGTTTCTGACTTAGTTGACGAGGTAAGTGGTTGACAACATCCGCAATGTCAAAGACACCCTTCGTTTTCTTTTTCTGGTCATAAAGCAAGAAAATATCATATATTGCTTCCCTTGAAAAACATTTAAAATAGAGATCCCTATTATACATATCCCACATTTATGTGACAAGAATATTGTACAAGGTTTATAATAAACATTGCACCCATATTTATTAGTTCACAACATATAATAAAGTGAGACAAATTTCATGAACATAAATTACAAATGGAATACATTTTGGATTCATATCCCCAACATTTTCTTTTAAATATTTATGTTTAATTATTTTTTTTCTACAACACAATACATTTTTGTTTTTCATATTGGCTTTTATTTAATCCGTACATCACAACATCTCAATAGAGTTTTTGTTTTTTTGAGATCTTCTTTTTATATCATTCATACTCCACAACTTAAAATTTCACACTCTTTTTATATATTATAATTGGTATCATTATTCTACTTTTTATATATTATAATTGGTATCATTATTTTTTTTCTACAACACAATACATTTTTGTTTTTCATATTGGCTTTTATTTAATCCGTACATCACAACATCTCAATAGAGTTTTTGTTTTTTTGAGATCTTCTTTTTATATCATTCATACTCCACAACTTAAAATTTCACACTCTTTTTATATATTATAATTGGTATCATTATTCTACTTTTTATATATAATTGAATTTATTTTACTACACTTTGAATTTAAACATATCACGAATATAATTAAACATTAAAGGCCCACATCTTTGAATTTGAACATATCAGAAATATAATTGCATATTAAAATTGCAAAATGGAAAAAATATATTCTTATAATCGAATAACAACACAAGAATCCAACCATACTTCTCACTAATTAATTGGGCACACCACTGGTTTTTCAAGCTTACTTTCCATCCAACTGTACAAATCACGCCACAACAAACATGATCTTTGAAAATGCGGCAACAAGTATTAAATGCTTACGTCCCCATTCCCACAATCCGACAAACGCCTTTTTCACAGTGCACAACATTGGCCCCATTGTGGGATCCTCCCTGCTTTTGGCACCTTGTGATCCACTTGTTGACAAGTGGACTTTAGCGCTTGGCTTGTGAGTTGGAAAAATTGACTTGGAGATTAAGGTTTGAAACCCAATATTTTTAATAAAAGCACTATTTTTCATACGACCCAAGAGCAATAGAAAACTTATAAAAAAAACCCGATTCATGCACCAAATCTAATTAAAAAAAAAAAGAATTATAAAATTTTGGCATGTGGTGTCATAGGCTCCAATGGTGCACTGCCCTCCATTTAAATCCATCATTATTTCAATATCTGATGTTAATATCACATTACAAGATTTAGCTACAACATGTTGGCTCCAACTGGGGACAATGTTTTGCTTGCAAGACACTGAGAACAATAGGCTAGTAGCCTTGTTGGGTATGGATTCAAACCTCAAGCATGAAAATTCTGAAGATGAAAATCTCTCAAAAACATGTTTCAACTGAGACTTCTTCCCTTATTCATCAACTGAAAATACTGAACTGAAACTAATGAAAAATGAAACTGAAATGCTTACTGGTTGAGCTTATTTATGTACAAGACCCTACCTATATGCAAGTTCAATATCAATAAAGTGTTATAAACCTTCCAATGATACCATTCCAAAATTTTAGTGTTGGACCTTACACCAATTCCTTGAACTTCGAAAGCAAAAAAAGATATGAATATGGGAAAATAAAAATGATCAGCAAGCGCTAATACATACCCAGAAGAAGAGACTGTATGCAAAAATAAACTTAT
Organism: Pinus taeda; assembly: GCA_000404065.3. Classification (NCBI taxonomy): domain Eukaryota; kingdom Viridiplantae; phylum Streptophyta; class Pinopsida; order Pinales; family Pinaceae; genus Pinus; species Pinus taeda. Next base: position 165,897 of record APFE031085630.1, on the reverse strand, counting down.
TCCTGAACTACTCAGTGAATCCATGTAGTCTGTTACAGGGTGATAAGAATTCATGAGAGGAAGAATTACCTTAGAGAGTAGCTTCAATTTCTTTGTCAATTTCCTGACATATACCTTCTTGCATTAGGCAGTGACAATCACTTCTTTTTTCTTCAACTTCAGGCTCTTCTTCAAAGGATTGTTTTTGATCATCTTCTCCCCATTATCCTGTGAGAAAATTCCTTTGAAAATCTGCAGCAAATTCCTCCTCCTCTGAATTGTATGAATCCTAATTTGGAGAATCTTCTAAAAAATCCAACCCTTTATCTAAGTCATAAGAATCATAAATAGGGGCACCATTAAAATGCACAAAATAGGACCTCCGAGGGTTAACTTGTAGCTCAATAATCTATGCTTTTCTTGAGCAAAATTGTTTAGGAAAAACATAGATGAAGCCATTTTTTTAAACCCAAAAAATAAGACACCCAAACTGAAGGAAGCATGTGATGATACACAACCAAAGAATGATTCTTGTCACCTTCAAGAATTAGTTCAAAATTCTCTCAATAAAACCTAGGGAAGATATTCAACTTCGTTCCCCGACAATGGTGACAATTGATGTTGTAACCCTTAGAGACAACCTCTAGTTACAAAAGGTCATTGCCCAGGGCATCGACAAGATTGAAATAAAACTTAAAAAAAATTAACCAGAGGGAGAGAGATTATGAGAGTTGTAATGATTGCTCTAATTCTAAAACATGTCCTTCAAAACTAGAATGGTCATGAATCAATGAGATTTGTAGAGTATTTGAATCAAATAAATGGTTTAGAAGAAAATAAAATAAGACAGGGTCTAAATTCAAGCAATTAAGAATCTAAACCTCAACTTTGTGGAAATAATGGTGAGTAGAATAAGAAACTATGAGTGAATTTGTGGACCATGGAGCACCTATCAAGGGGTTTTAAATTAAAAACTTGAGAACCGATAGGTAAATTCAAAGTCATAAACTTAAATAGCCGAACTACGTCATACACTATTCCAACAGAAGAAAAACATAGAAAGGAAAAACAATTCTGCAACTTTCCTGAAGATGGAATCCATTTGGTCTTTATTCTTTGGTTTCAGAGAGAGATTTCATTACATTTCTCTTCACTTTTGGTCTCTTCACCTTCATATTCTGAACCTCTACAAAATCACCATTTTGGGCTTTTATTATTGTCCACATTTTAATTGTTTTACTGCTCCTTGATTAGTTACATAATTGTTTCCTAAAACAATTTTAAAGTTATTTCTAAGTATATTTATAAATAAGAAGAACATTTTAAATATTATATATAATAATAATATATCATATTTAAAAATAAACCTCTGCTCCTTTGTCATAATGTCTTACATATACATGGCTTATGACCTAGAAAAACATACATAAAGACTACGTTTAAAACAAAATGGAGGTTGTGTGGTCCCGATTTGTCATTACATGCCACATTGAAGATGAGCTGGATAGTGTATAAGCTTTTGTGGTGACTGCATGGACTCTGATGTCATGTGCATGTAAGTGAAACCACTTGTGTTTCTGTGAAACCCAAAATTACTTTGTGTCACCCACCTTCGGTAGTTTTCGAAAAATGAATGAGGGGTGGCGTAGTCAACTATGATCGTTGATTTGGAGCTTGCCGGTTTCGATGTAATTTTTTTGTGCCACCCTCCTCTAATTTTAAAACCCGAACATTTTACCTCATTATAAATGCGTTGATATGGAGGATAAGCAATGTAAGTTGTTGATTATTTTTGTATATTCTAGAGATATAAGACCAACTTCCTTCCATTGACTTCCTCAAGCGTCGATGTTAGTCAGAGTTGCAATCTTAACACACTTAGTATAATCTAAATCTAGATTTTCAGTGATCGGTGCCAAAGGATGCGAAAGCTGACTCCAAGAGATGAAATGCCTCTGCAACGTCATGTGACTTTTGAGCCATTTGACAAGTGGGGCATGGACTTCATTGGGCCTATTGACCCTCCTTCCAAGAAAAAGCAGTATATCATTGTGTGCACTGACTATCTGACTAAGTTGGCTGAAACCAAGGCAATTAAGGCAGCAACAAAGGAGAAGGTGGCTGGGTTTTTAAGGGAGAATGTATTTTACAAATTTGGGTACCCTAGAGAACTGGTCACTAATCAAGGCAACCAGTTTACCTCTAACATGATTGAAGACTTGCTCAGTCAGTACAAGATCAAGCATAGGACCTCCACTCCCTATCACCCACAAGCTAATGGGAAAGTGGAGGTGAACAACAAAGCATTAGAGGGAATCTTGACCAAAGTGGTTAGCAGCAGCAGGAAAGATTGGGTAGATAGACTAGTTGAGGCCACGTGGGCCTATAATACCACTTGGAAGACCACCACTAGATTCACACCCTATGAGCTGGTCTAACGGAAAAAGGCCCTACTATCCATTAAGTTTGAGTATAACACATTGAGAATGGCAGCCCAACTAGATCTAGATCTCAGTAGTCCACAACATGAGAGATTTCTTTAGTTGAATGGTTTAGATGAATTCAGAATGCAGGCCCTCCTACACACAGACTTAACTCAACTTGAGAGGAAGATCTGACACAATAAGAACATCAAGGACAAGCAATTTCAAGAAGGTGATTGGGCCTTGTTATATGATTCCAGATATAAAGACTTTAAGGGCAAGTTAAGGACAAGATGGTTGGGGCCTTATGTCATAGAGAGATGTCATGATAATGGTTCAATGCAGATCAGAACCATAGATGCAGAGGGCATTCCTTTACTTGTTAATGCGTACAGACTAAAAGTTTACAAGAGGCCATTCTCAAAGCAAGAGTTCATTGATGGTATCAATAAAACAATGATGGCGATGGAGCAATTTTCAGCTTCTGCCTCATCAAATCATCGAGAGAGAGAAAAAAAAGAAAAATAAGGACTCAGGTGAAAACCTCCATGAGGTGCCTGAGTCCCACTATTGCGCTGAAAAACTTCTTGGGGTGGCCAAATGGTGTCAAATAGAAAAAAAAAGAAAAAAAGATCCATGGGTGAAAACCTCTCTTGAGGTGCCCAGGGAAAACATCTAGAATGAAAGCCTCTTAGAGACAGACTAGTTGTCTTAAAAAATAAAACTAAAAATATATTAAAAAAAAATAAAAAATAAAAAATAAAAATCATGAATTTTTTTTGTTTGGAGGTCAACAGGAGGACGATCAAAGAATAAAGGAGAATAAAAAGGGACCTATTTCACTCACATTTTTATTTTTCCACCCATCATCATTCATCACTCCATTTCTTTCATTTTTTCACTCCTTTGCTTCAGTTTACAAGGGGACTGTGTTTTCTACAGGATCCCTTGAAAACCTACAGGATGATCTTGTAGGAATTATAGTGGCTCAGGAATCCTATAGGACGTGACCCTAGGGCGAGAAAATGACTTGCCGTGTCAAAAAAATAACATCCCTACATCACAAATTCATTACCATACCTCTCTGCACCTTGATCGCCCCTGCATTCATCATAAAAAAAAATCATTTTTCAAAAAAAATATATTCACAGTCCTCAAGAGAAAACACAGAGAAAAAAATGAAACAGAGGGCAGAAGGGAACAACACCTGAGTGTATTCCTCATTATTCACACTCCTAGACCTCCTCTCTATCCATGTCATCATATTCAAAATCCCAACAGAGGAAATGATTAAAAATTCAGAGGGAGATGCAACTACAGGACATCCTGTAGGAAATCCTGTAGCAACCTATCCCATAGAATAAAAATCATGAGTAGCAGCAAGCTTCCAGCATGAATATCCAAGGGTAGAAGAAGCTCCAGAGCAGTAATAACACTAGGTACCTACACATCAAAGGAATCATCTGAGAGGAATTAAAAAGGAAGGAAAAGTAACATGTAGCCAACACACAACAAGCACCTCATGTCTTCAACAAACTGCAACAAAGTATTAGCACCACCGGTAAGTATCTCGCTTCACTTTCTCATTTGCATTATGTAGTCAAAAAATGTAAAGGTTGTGAGCGAGTTGGTTTATAAGCGAAAGGTGGCCAGTTAACTTGGCTACTTTCATTCAGTCGATGGAGACAAAACAATTGGTCCTCCCACACGTGGTAGCAGTCAAATAAAAGAAAAGAGAGGAGAAGGACAAAAGCATTTAAGTCTACAGAGGCATGAACTGTTAGTTGATTACGAGGAGAGGGGAATGATGAGGTGGTAGTGGGGATCAACGGTCCAAAAATAGAAAGCATACCTCCGCGTCCAGCACACCACCTCACTCAACTCAACCAGAAGAAGAAATAATCGTTGATCCCCATGCACACATGCATTCATCTCCTCAAGGCTCACTCTAGCAAAGTTGCTTTCGTACCCATGAAACCTACAAAAGAGAAAAATTCCACCTTTCTCCTGCACAGGACCTCCTACAGGATTACATAGGAAATCCTACAAGATCACACAGGAATCCTACAGGATACAATCAGACAGTCTACAGGATTGGCCGAGAGCAGTTTCAGAAGGGGATACACAGGGGTTGGCTACAACAAACACCATGAGGAGGTAGGCTCTGTATTTACTTCTCCTTTTCCAAGTGAATTGCTAAGAAAAATCTCCTAGTTTGAGTGAATTTGGCAGCTGTGTAAGGGAATTGACTCCACAATTATTTCAGTCCCATTTACTTCTGCATCAAAATTTGTATCAACCATATTTTCTCCTCAAAATTCACCAGCCAAAATGACAGGGGGGTTTAATAGAAGGGAGCCCATTAACATTGTGCGAATCCACCAACACCCTCCTGTGTTAGAAATCTTCACGAGGCACAATTGGATGGGATATTTTGAGAAATTAAGGGGGTATGATGATGGAGTGGCCTGAGAGTTTGCTCTCTCCCTCATTCCATTGACTAGAGCCCATGCCACTGTTGCGGTGAGAGGCCTCTCCATAGAGCTCACCCCTGAACTCATAAGCAGGATTACCACACTTCCCTTAGGAGTGCCTTGAAGAAAGGAAGACAAGGGAGATAGCTAGATTGCCAAGAAGAAATTATTTTTAGAGGGAGAAGAGCCCATTGAGGACAAAAATGGAGTAAGGAGAACAAGCCTACCATACCCCTAGAATGAGGTAAGCTACCACCTTATTAAATACATATCATGTGAAGGTAGGTATAGTGTGGTTTATGGATATCACTTTAGGCTTCTTGAAGAATTAAGGTTTGGAGCAGAAACACCTCCTCACCACAGGCTCAACATACCATACTTCCTTCTGCAATCACTGATAGATAAAAGCATAAAGGTGCAGTAGGGAAACCACCAACAATTAGACCACCATGGGTTAATTAGAATAATCATAGAAGATGCCCTCCACAACCTCAAAATTCCTATCCAATGGGCAATTTTCAGAGACATGCAGATAGAGGAGGATATCAAAGCCCTCACGTATGACATTATTCCTACTGTCAGTGAAAATGATGAGGAAGAAACTAAAATAGATGGAGAAGAATCAGAGAGGGATGAAGATGAGATAGATGAGGAGGAAGAAGAGGAGAAAGAGAAGGAAGGTAATGAAGAAACAAAGGAAGATGTCAAGGAGGAAACTGATAAACAAGATGAGGATCTAGAAGGAGAAGAACAGGGGAAAAACATAGAGGAAAAGGGAAATGGGAAAAAGGAGGCTGAAGACAAGGAGGAGTCACCTAGGGTGTCTCCAGAACCCACTGAGAGAGAGGCAGCAGCTGCACTCACTGCCCTTAGCATCCCTATCAAACAAAAAGGAAAAAGACAGAGGCAACCTCCCTATACTTCAGAACAAGGAAAAGCACAAGGATAAGGTAGGGAAAACCCCAAACTCCAACAAAGGTTCCCATTGTTATTGAGGACTCACCTAAGCAGTAGGAGAAGATGGCTCCTCCTATAAAAACTCAAGAAGAAGGATCCTCAACCCAAACCTCCCCTAAGTCTCCTATCACCTCTGTGAGAAGGCATGTAACTAGGTCTACCTCATCCAAGGAAAAGGAATCCTACAGGATACATAGTAGGACCTAGAGGAAGCAGAGGCAATCCTACAGGAAAATTTGCTAAACCTACAAGAAACTCAAAAATTGGATGAGGAAAGAGGTAAGCAGTCATAAACAGAGAGGGAGGACCCAGAGCTAGAGGAGCCTAGTCCTCAACCTAACCTTGACTCCTCCTACATATTTATTGAGGGGGCAGGGTCATTCCACAAAAAATTTCCATTCCATTATTCTCTGAGCTTGAGAAAGAGAGAGCTAGAACTCATAGATAAGTCCAAGGGAGTGGAGGACATTGGTCACATGGAGGAGAAGCCCAAAGATATGGGTAGAGAGCTTAGTAGTTTGAGGGACAAAGAGGCCATCATGAAAAATCAGTTAGAGGAAGAAAACACATGGTTGAAAGGACAATTGCAAGAAAGAGAGAATCAATTGGCATCCATGGCTAGTCTCTCTTTGGAAGCAATCCAATGTAGGATGCCAGTTAAGTCCTATGCACTATACCTTAAGGAATAGTGGATGCAGTTCCAAATCAAGACCTTAGCACACAGAGGCACTATGCCATTCTAGGATTATAGACAGTTCATTGATCTTTGTGATCCAAGCACATTAGAAGATATGGCCAAGATGTCTGAGTTTTATTTGCATAACATGGCCTTGACAAACATGAATGTATGGGACCCTAATGCAAAGCTAGGGGATTTACAATTGATGGCTTTGGCATCATGGATGAACCATGAGGAAGCAAGGGCTGCATAAATGAAGAAGGTATTGGCAAGATAACAAACAGAGCCTCTTATGATCAGAGCTGAGCAATCCAATCCAATGGCACTCATCAATACACATAATTTAATTGCAAATGATCCTCAACCTGCACCTAGGTATCTTACTACCCAAGAGCAAGAAATTACATATTTTGAGGACATGTTCATATTATTAGGGGATGACAGCATGAAAGATTGCCTAAGGAGATAGAATACATTGCCATACAATTTGAAGATCAGAGAGTGCCACCCTCCTCAAAGGATGAGAGAAGAATTGAACATGGCACCCACATATAAGCAATCCATCCAAATGCTCAAAGTCAATTGGATTGGCCTTAGACTCAGTCCCCCATTGCTCTTAGGGGTGTTAAAAGGAAGGAAGGAAGGAAGAGGAAGAAAGAAGGTAGTGGGAGGAGGTAGAAAAGAAGGCGAGATTCTATGCACAAGAAGAAGAAACCACAACAAAGGCAGGGGATGTTAGGGAGGCCACTAGAGCTATGAAAGACATGGATATTGATTGAGTTGCTCAGAGGATGAGAAACACCTTCAGTAGGGGGGTGATGATGAGCCTCATCATTGGGTAATTATATGGGCATTAATTCACCTCCTAGCTTAGTCAAATCAACTCTTCTCGCAACTTATTACATGTTTTGATTATATTTTGTTTAATGGGATGAGATAAAGTGAGATATTATGCCTAGTGGACTAATATGCATTGAATGCAGGTTTGGAAGAGAAAATCAAGGAATTTTGGCAAGACTAAGGTTTGAAACTCGAATGGGACAAGGGAGAGAGATTGCAAGAGGTAAATCCTCCTCATTTACTCCTGCCCCTTTCAAATATTCCTCCATTAATCACACCAGCTTGGAGTGCAAGCAACCAAGTCATGAAGATCAAAAGGCAGTCGAGCAAGTGATAGACAAAGAATTAGTTCATCTCGAGTTTGGGAGCCGAGCCTCCCTATATTTAAGGAAGTTGTTGGAGACTTCAGTTTTATAAGTAGAGAGGCCTAAAGCCTCATTAGGATTCAAATTTTTGTTGTAAAAACACTAGTTATTTTCGAGCTCCAGATTTGTGGAAGACATTGATGTAATTTTCTGTTTTGATAATGAAAACAAGCTTTTTTTTTTATCCAACACTGAGTTAACTCAAAGAGCTGAAGCTCTTGGGTTAGGGCCCAACCCTAACAGCAAAGGCTCTTCTTCTTGTATCTGTATGCTTAGTTTAGTTGCATAGATTCATGGTTAAATTGTCTCTAGAAGTATTTCATTGCAAGTGCTATGGATTTGATTAGTTGTTTATTAGTTTGCTTCCATTTGTGCTTTACTTCAGTATCAGGTTAGAAGAGATAAAAAGAGCACCACAAAGTTGTCAGTAGGTGTCTTAGCCTCACCTCTTCCCTCAAGGATCATGATTTGAGGAAAAGACCCTTAAGCAACCCCAAAAAGACAAATTTCCATTTCCTCATAAGATTTAGAGTTCACTGTAGTTAAACTAGCATTTGATCATTTTTGCAAGTGTAGGATTTAGTTTCCATCTCTTCCATCTTTAGTCTTTCACTAGATCTCATCCATGATTCCATTTTGTTCAGCAATTTTCTTCATGCATGAAGTAGACAACTAGTTCAATAAATTATGCTTTTCTAGCTTGTTAGAGTTCTTCTTGTTTACATGATTTTGTGGCAATTATAAATGTTTGATAGAAATATAAAGGGATCTCATATTAGGCAACCACCTTCCAAATTCATCCATTCATAATCATCCCTTGCTTTCACCAAAATCTCCACCAATCTCATCATTTTACATAGAAATTCCTCCAAGCATGTTGAGTGAATCCAATCATCTCCTAACCTTGGTATTGAGTTTTGAGTGATCCTGGGCATTTCCTCACTCCATTCCACCCATCCACCACCTTCCCTAAACCTTCCATCACCTCCAACAACCGTTGTTTTTCTCTTGGCTGTATCTTGTAGAAATATAGGGAATCATGTAGGTTTCTAGTACATCTTGTAGGTTTTCCTGTAGTGGCCTGTTTTGAGGCCGAATTGAGGGAAAACCTCTAGGAAGCCATGCCAGGTCACTCAAGGGTCTCCCAAACCTCCCAATCATCTCCTAAACCTTCCAACATCTACCATCATCGCTAAACCACCTGTCACATCACCAAAAAAGATTAGGATTTACACTTGACTTTCTAGAAAAAGAATAAAAAGAACAAAACAAATTTATTTCAGTCCTTTACATGCATAGTAGTGATGTTTGATGTCTTGAATTTCCATGCTTTAGATAGTAGCATTTCATACATGTTAGCTTGGCATTGCTGTAAAGCATAGTTTCTCAGTAGTTAGTTAGAGAAGGGTGTGTTTTTAGCATAAGATTTCAGTCATTTTCCTTATTTGTAGTAGATAAGCTTCCTCCTAGAGTAGATCTCTCTTTCTTTCATCAACAGTCAAGCTTCTTATAAATCCATAGAAGTCTGGCTTGAAAACCCTAGTGGTCTCTCGCCAGCTAAACAATGACAAAAGACAGAACCATCATTTTTACTTGTGTATACAACACTGTCACCTCCAAGTTTGTACGAACCTCGGGTTGATAAAGTAAAGTTGGTACCTCCAGGAGTTGCAAAATTCTTGCTGCAATACCGGTGCTCATCAAAATCCTTTGTTCCAGAGAGTATACGACCATCTAAACAAAAAAGAGTCTAATTGGGACTCTAATCGGGAAAATAATCATTAGTTTTAGGAGGAATTCTTTTGCCTATCAACAATTTGGTGCTAAAAGGAGTGCCACATATTTTGTATTTATAAAAATATTGAGTCTACGCATCTTATAACATCATCTGATATCAACACCTCATCTACTATTTTTCATCGAACTGAATATTTGCCTATTTCATCAACAACTACATTCTCCCTAGAAGAATCAACTTAGGTATCATATGTTAATGTGCACACTTAAATTCAATTTTCAGGAGTATATACTTGATCGAAAAGAAAATTATCATGTTTATCCCCTATATTATTTGATATATCTAGAAGGAGAAGACGCGGGCATGAGGCCAGAGCTATAATTCATCCTCTTATGAAGCTAGTCCTAGATCATCAACAGAAATCGGTCCTAGGACTTCATTCGAGTTTATAACATTTACAAACCCCTTGTTCCCTTCGGAAGAAGTTGATTAGGAAAATGATCTTATTGCATCTCAAATAGTAACTTCCTCAACTACTTCAGTTCTGGTTCCCATTCCATCCACTTCATAAGTTCTTCAGATATCAGTCCCTCCACCTCCAATTTGTTAGAAAATCTAGGGCAAAGTAGTGTTGTGGTGATTCTCCGAGACTTGATAAAAATTTGTGAAGTCTTTTTAATTTTTCTTAGTTAGCTTATACTTCTTGTTCTTATTAGTGCATATGTGTGTGCTTCATGAAAATACTACCAAAACAAAATAGCAAGAACAAATAATTTGGCTCTCTGTCAGGGACAAACCCTCTCCACTCTTGAGAGGGAAACCCTTTGTAAGTTTTCTCTTATTGAAGCTTCTTATTTGAAAAACTACCAAACCCTAGACCCTTGACTAGGATGTCCTCCAAGCATGATTCAAATCCTTCCTCTTTCTACACTGTCACTTTTGGCACATCTTCCGGCTCTTCTTTTGATGCTTTGTCTTCCAGTACTTTTGACTTCTAGGTTAGGAAACCCTAGAATATTGGGGCTCCTCTTCTTTGCTATAAGGAGGTCATTATTTACTTATCTTGGAGACCTTTTAGACCTTTCTCTACACCCAAATGATAACCTTCAAAGTGTTGGCTTTAAACTGTCGTCAATTTGCAACAAATTACTTTTGAAATCATCGCACGTGTGGAAATCAAGAACCCTAGAAAAATCCTTATATTCTCACGGGCTCTTCCTCATTTCCTCGTTGATGAGAGAGGCCTTGTAGGCCTAATTTGTACCCGAAAATTATGCGATATAATGACCTGCACCTTACTGTAGTTGTAGCCGCAGGCAATCCTTACTTCTTTGAACATGTGACTATGTGTATGTCTAAAGACAACATTTTCTTCTTCGTTGTTTCTTTGTCTTTCTTCGCTGCCCTTGTAGCCCTCTTTCTCACCTTTTCTTCGTGTTACTTCGTCCTCCTTGCTTGCGGATTTCAAAGATATGATTGTGTGTGTAAATGAGGAGTGGAAAACCTCTATTTATAGAGGTCTATCCCTCCTTTCTCAAGTCGACATGACTTTCCATTAGGCCGACTTCAATGTCTTCTAGGCCAACTTGACAATGGCATTATATTTCACATTTATTCATCGTTTTTGCTGCTTGTAGACTTCGTTGGAGCTAGGAGAGGATTTGACCATTGCTTGGAGTTATTTCCTTGACCTTGTATGGTGACTTACTGATGTAGGAGCATTCAGCCCAAGGAAAATCATTGTAATTAAGTAGACATAGGGGGTCATGTATTTTTAGGAAGTTGGATTCGTAAGTGATAAATTGATGTAATATTAGGATTTTGAGTGCATAAAATAGAAATTAATTAGATAGTGAGAGGAAGTTGTAAATGCTCTCAAATAAATGAGAACATGAGTGGTGAATAAATGACGAGAGTTAGAAGTTAATCAGGACTCTTACAACAGTTTCATGATTTGAAGGACGAGAGAGAGCTTTTAGAAATTAATTGAAGTAGAAGTGGATAGAGGATTTAGGAGTCAGTTCAGAGGATTTATGAGTCGAACCAGGATTAGTTCAACATAACTTTCTGGCATAAATATAAGCCTACGGGCAGAGCATAGGGAGGCCACGATATTGAAGAACGGGGCTGTGCGAGACACACAAGTCTTGGATAGTTAATTGATTGTTATATATATATATATATATAAATATATATATATATATTCCTTACTGTGTCGGTGTGTTGAAGAGTATTTCATGAATGAATTACTTGTGAATTTGTAGGCTCTGTAACAGGTTGCAGGGAGAATTCTGAAGAACACAGAGGAACATAATGATTCAGAGGAATCAAGAATGGACCCTTGAATCCAATTGAGGAAACAGAGGGAAGCTTTGAGGTGAAATAGCAAAGTGAGATTTCGCAGAAGAGTAAATTTCAAAGGTAGCTGAGCAACGGAAGCAGAAGGCAGAGTTATGAAGGACTGCACAGAGGAAAAGAGCGATTCAAAGGATCATAATGGATTGTTGAATCCATTAGAGGGATCAAAGCCAAAGCTCAGGAGGAATTGCGTAGTAAAACAACAGAAAGGGCGAAACCTTTGAAGAAACCCAAATCACAAAGGGAAATTGAAGAAATAGCGTAAAAACATAAGTAAACGGAGAAACGAGAAGTGAAAAAATGATGAACAGCGATCGTTGGATCTTGAAGATCAATGGCCAGGAGCCAATTGCAGAGGAGATGGAGGAATATTGCATCGACAATTTTGTAACAGTGAAAGTGGATTTTGGGTGGCCTCAAAACCGTAAGCGTTATTGAAGGATGAACGCCGATTCCACTCATCAAATGACGTGTGGCAGCGAGAGGAGAGAGGAAACCACTTTATCGGGTGGTTTATCCTCGCGCTTACTATCTACCCGATATCAATGACAGTCGTCGGATCTGTTGGGTGCAGATCGACGATGGAGAATAGGCGCACAAGTTTAAATGGTCGGGAGTAATGTCAATCGTTGGATCAGAGGATACAACGGAAGGTCAAGATTTGATCAGAGGCTTTGGTGATCGGAGATCAGACTTATCAGAGTTTGGAGAAGAAACGCTGTGGAGCGATTAATGGTGCAGACCTGACGGAGTTATAATGGCGAGTGTATAATATTTGAGATCCAGCCAAGGGGTTGTAGCGGGGTTTTCCGGTGTATTTCTTGTATTGTGTTAAAGTGTTGTGACTGAATGTTTAAAGGCTTAAGCATTATTTAAATGCTTCCCATAGTTGCATATTAGAGTCGGAGGGTGATGAAGCATGTATGTGTTAAAGACCTGTGGAAGGCCGATACCCAATTGCGATAAAGGTGTATCTCAGGATCTGTGCAGAAGTCATACCAAGGCGGAAAGGTATGAAATGCGAGAGTTTCCTTTGTAATTGGTTTATAAAGGATAAGAGTGCCGATAGAAGATTTATGTGTTAAACACATATGTAACTAAGGTTTAAAGAGGGAAAAGGTTATATATATGCTGCCTTAAGGGTTAACAAAGGTTATGAAGGGGTTTTAAGTCCCGATAAGAAAGACTTGAATGAAAAGTCAGAAATAAAGGTTAATGAGGGTTTAAGTGACGTGATTGAGTTCTGATAGAAAGGAACCGGTGGGTTAATTTTAGACTTTGTTAAGTCTATGAATCATTCCACATGACACTAAAAGAGGGCCTTAACCATTTATGGTTGAAGATTTGACTCCTTTGAGAGTTAAATAGCTAGGACAAATGTGTGGATGCATTTTTATGCATACTGTGGGTGTAAGCAGGGGTACCTTGGCATCACTTACATGATGTAACAATCCCTCAAAGGGTCTTTTCATAATTAAATTTTGACTTTGACTCTCTAGAAGCACTTCAAAATGTGTTTAACCTATTTTCAATGAGCAAGAAACTCATTGACAAATAATACAAAAAATAATTTCTCTTTTTTTGAATAAGTACAAATATCAAAATTACATATATGAAGACCGAACCTAGTTACATCTTCTCCAACACGATTATCCCTCCTTCAGTTCCTCCTCTTCAAGGCCTTCCATCACCTCATTCATCAGGTTCAAGTTCATCCTCCCCAAAGTCACCTATGGCAGGTCAACCTTGGTTATTTGTTGTACCTATGCTGTTGCAGGAGATCAACATGATTTACCAAAACATTTTGAAATATGGCTTCCCAAGTTTGAACATGTTAAACAATTCATGTTATCTGTTAAGTTAGGTGCAATTCAACATGAAGACCAAGTTTGCAAATTGTTTCCTTTCACTTTCAAAAGAAAAGCAATTCCTTGCTATTTTACCATAGCTGATGGTACTATTACAACTTAGGAATATTTTGAAAAAATATTCATTAAAAAGTATGGAGAAGATAAAACGAAAGCATATTTAATTGTGGAATTATCAAATATTAGGATGAATGCAGGAGAATCAATGAAATATTTTAATCAAAGATTGCTTTCTATCCTTAACAGAATCCCTACAACTTCTAAACCAGGGGTTGATGTTTTAAACGAGGTCTATAATATTACTTTTCCTTAGGATATTGCATTTGTTGTTATTAGAGCATAAAAAGATACGTTAACCCTAAACATGGAAGATGCATTAAACACTGAAAAATAAATATTAAATATTATTGTGAAACATGCATTAGGACAAGAAATAAATAAAACAATATCTTCTTAAAAGCCTTCAACTAGTAAAAAAATTGATGACAAAAACTAAAAAGATAATATCTATTTAGACTCAATCCAAAAGGTAATTAAAAAGATGTCTAATGAGATAACTGATGTGAAAAATGTCCTATTTGAAACTCCAGTAATAAAAAATTGTGGAAACTTTTTAGAAGGAATCCACCCCCCAATCCTAATCAAACCACTCTTGAAGAATTCAACATTGATGATTATGCTCATGATGATTTTTGTCGAGCTCATAATGATAAATATTCTGAAAAAAACTTGTTCTTCTTTTATAAACATGTTTAAAGTCTTTGTAGAAGGTGAGAATGGGAGTCAACTAGAGAATGAAAGCAAGAATGACGAGGAATATAGTAAAATTAATGTCTTATGGGATGTCTCTCAAGGAGGATTAATCGATAACGATTATGCTGAAGATGAAGAAGAAATTATCATTGTATAAACTAGATCAAAAATTCAAAATGCTTCTCTGAATCAAGCATCTACATCAAATCCCAATCCTCTAGCTCAAACAAAGACAACTAAAAATGCTGATAAAGCTACTTCTACATCTAATGCTCTTCCTATGATAGATCATTTGGATTATGATTTAGTTGAAGATATGAATAAAACTCAGCAAAGAGAAAAATTGATCAAAGCTCTAACAAATGATTCATCTGAAAATTCCAATTCCAATAAAGCTCCATCTAAAAAGATCGCAAATATTAATGTAGTTTTAATTGGAGATAGATCATCCTCTCGAACTCCTCCTTTCCTTTTAACTTTTGAAATATGCAACATAAATGTACATAATTGTCTAGTCAATTTAGGGGATTCATCTAATGTAATGCCCTTATCTGTTATTCAAATATTAAATATGTCTCCTACAAACTCATCTACCCAAATTGTTCAATTAGATAGATCAAGTGTAGAGGTTTTAGGAGAAATAAAAAATGTTTTAATCAGACTTGCCTCAAATCCCAAAAATTTTCAGATTATTGACATTATTGTCACAGATATTCCAGAATCTTAGGGTTTAATTCTTTGCCGATGTTGGTCAGAAAAACATAATTTTTATTTTTCGACAGATTGGTCTCATTTATGGTTACCCTTAAATGGTAAACCAAATAAATTCAAGGTTGATTGTGAACAACACACGAAACATACAATTACCGATCTTGAAAATTCTAATGAGCCAATAAATTCTCCCGAATTTTCTTTAGTTAATTATATAATTGATACCTATCTCAGTAATTTCTCATCTGAAGAATCCTCTGTATCAGAAAATCAAATCGAATGCTTAAACTTTCTCCAATTACCAATGTTAAATTCAAGGAAAATTTCTTATACAGAGGCTCCATCCATCTTTACAACTATTGAGATTGACAGTTGGACATTATATTTTGATGGATCTAAATCAAATGAAGGAGATGGTATTGGATGTGTCTTATTGATCCACAAGGGAATACATTTCTTCTTTCTTGCAAACTAAGTTTCCCTTACAAAAATAATGTAGCTGAATACGAGGCTTTATTACAACGTCTTCACAAAGCTATTAAAATGGATATAAAAAATATAAAAGTTTTAGGCGATCAAAAAATTATTGTAAAACAATGCAATAAAACCATTCATTGTGTATCCAATCTTCTGAAAAATTGTAGACAAGAAGTATAAAACTTAGCTCAAAACTTTGATAACTTTGAATTGGATTCTATACCCCGTTCTCAAAATTCTGATGCTGATCTACTTGCTAATGTTGCATCAAAGCTACTGGAAGTTGAAATTTTTTCTCCAAAATGCTTTTCAGTTGAAATTCTTTTCAGACCTTCAATTCCAGATGTTATTCAAAATTGGAGAGTATTTGATGATGATGATTAAATCAAAGATTTATTAACCTTAGAATATACTTTGAAAGGATCTATTATTGGTGAATATCAACATACTGCTCAATTGCAATCAAATTTTCTAGATAATCCAAAAGGTCTAAATTTTATTCCAAAATCTATACTTCGATTAAAAATTTATATGATTTTCAAAATAGACTCAAAGGGAGTACAAATTACAAAACCAATAGTTCTTCAATGCAATTGAAGTTGTTAATCTGGGAACAAAAAAACAACCAGAAAATATTAATTTGGGAAATAACTGTACACCTATTGGGAGATCCATATTTATCAAATTATTCAAGAAATACAAGGATGTTTTTGAATGGACTTATGATGATTTGCAGGTTTATGATAATCATACAACATATAATTCCAATCAAATCTGACACTAAACATTTTCAACAAAATTTAAGAAAAATGCATCCTAGACGTGAGGGTTAGATCGAAGAAGAGATTAATAGACTTTTAAAAGCTCAAATTATTTTTGCAATCAGGGATTCATAATGGCTATCAAATTTAGTTATAGTTCGAAAGAAAAACAAAGATATTAGAATCTGCATAGATTTTCAAAATCTAAATAAATCATTTGAAAAAAATAATTATCTTGTCCCTCCAATGGAACAGATTCTTCAATCAGTTGTAGGATCTGAAATGTTCTCTCTTCTTGACGGATTCTCTGGTTACAACCACATTTGGTCGCACCAGAAGATCAAATTAAAACCACTTTTCGAACCAAATGGGGCACATACCCTTTTAAAAAGATGCCATTTGCATTAATAAACGTCGTGGCTACTTTTCAACGAACCATGTATATTGATTTTAATGGACTTATTAATAAACTCATGGTGGTATTTATGGATGAATTTATAGTTTATTCAAAGAAAATAATTCATCATGTTGATCATTTGAGAAAAATCTTTGAAAGATGTCGAAAATATGGAATCTCATTAAATCCCCAAAAAACAATATTTGTTGTCGCTGAAGGTAAATTATTGGGATTTATAATTTCTAAATAAGGTATTGTTATTGATCCAAATAAGATCAAATCAATCTTACAAATTATTCTTCCTCATAACAATAAATCTATGCAATCTTTTCTAGGAAAGATCAATTTTGTTCGAAGATTTATTCCAAGTTTCGCTGAAATAGTTAGACCAATGCAAGAGATGATAAAGAAGGATCATGTTTTTAAATGGGGACCTATAGAAAAATATTCTTTTGAAAATATTAAAGAATCCATTGTTGCTGCTCCAACATTAATTAATCCTAATTGTGATAAAGAATTTTTGCTATATACATTTGCATCTGATATCTCCTATGCAACAATTCTCACTCTGAAAAATTCTGAAGATACAAAAATTCTATTTCTTTCACAAGTTATGGCTTTCAAGGCACTGAATTAAACTATCCAGAAATAGATAAGCAAGCTTATGATGTCTATAAACCAATCAAACACTTTAGACTTTTTTTTGGTTGAAATCCCATACTAAAGTGATAGTTCCCCATCCTGTAGTTAGAAAGTTGTTGGTTCAAAAAGACTTAGGAGAAAAAAGAGAAAACTGGATGACTACATTGCAAGAATATGATTTAGAAATAAAACCATCTAAATTCATAAGAGGACAAAGTCTATGTAAATTATTAGCTAAAGTAGGAGGATATCACCCAAAGGAAGATCAAAGTTCCAATTCTGAAGCAGGATGGTACAATGAATTTGAAATGAATCAAGAAAAAATATTGTATGTAACTGTACCAATAAATACATGGTATGCAAATACAAAACACTTCTTAATTCACAGTATTGCTCCAAACCATCTATCAATTAAACAAAAAAGAGTTTTATGGTTGAAATGTTATAAGTATCAATTAATTGATGGCATTCTTTTTAGAAAAAATGATGATGATGTTTTACTAAGATGCCTTGAGAAATATGATGTAGAAAAAGTCTAAGTAGAGCTACATGATGGACCTTCCGGGGGGCATTTTGGAGGAGAAACTACTGCACAGAAGGTCTTATGAGCAGGCTATTATTGGCCCACTCTATTAAGGGATTCTTATTTATATGCAAGGAAATGTAAAGAATTTCAAACAACAACAAGAAAAGAAAAAAGACCAACTCTGCCTCTTCAACCTGTTGAAGTTGAAGGACCATTCGATATCATTGATGAGATTAATCCAAACTCTTCAAAATTACATAAATATATTCTCATAGCTACTAATTATTTCACAAGATGGACCGAAGCAATTCCTTAGAAAAACAACAACGATGAACAAGTACGATCTTTCCTAGAAACCTATATAATCACAAGGTTTGGAGGTCCATTATATTTTGTATTTGATAATGTTTCATATTTTTATTCTCTTAAGATGACCAAATTTTGCCTAGAGAAAGATATCAACATTAAATTCCCTGTTAACTATTACCCTCAAGGTAATGGTCTAGCAGAGTCCATGAACAAAAACCTAATTCAAATTCTAAAAAACACTGTTCAACACCACCAAAGGAATTGGCATAATAAGTTATCTAACGCCCTATCGCCTAATAGAGTCACTTCTAAAAGAGCATTAGGAAATTTTTCATATTTTCTAGTATATGGTAAGAAAGCCATTTTGCTACCAAATATTTTCATACCATCTATTTAGTTAGCTCAATCTGTAAGGCATAATTCAATCAAAAAATATGGATGTCAAATTATACACAGTGTTAAAATTGGAAGAGGAATGAAAAAAGGCAAAAGCCAAGTTTCATGAACATCAATAAATTATCAAAAGATGGTTGGAAACATTTAGCAATCGATAGAGACTTTGTTGTTGGTGACCTAGTTCTCAAATGAGATAAAAGCCATGAAGAGAAAGGCAAGCACTCAAAATTTCAACATATTTGGACTAGTCCTTTTCAAATATTTTCAAAACTTGGTCCTTTAACTTACATTCTACAAACATTAGAAGGCTACGTAGAAAATTTGCCAGTAAATGGGCAAATTTTGAAAAGATATTTTTCATAAATGAAAATCTCTCAAGAACATATGAAAATATTTCATTTTTACTAAAGGATGTTAGTATCCTAAAAAAATATTTTGTTTTCATCTTTTGTCATTTTCAAAATTTCTATACATATATTTTCTTTTCATTTATTTCTTTAGTTGTATCATTAAAACTATGATTACATATTTCAAGAAACATACTTTTACCATATATTATCTTATGTTTCAAAATAGACTAAACTTTAAGGACAATATTCTCCAAATATGACGAATCCATAAATACTTGATGTTACTTCAGTTCTTACTTAAACTTTCAATAATATGGAAAATGATTGATTGACTATTTTATGTTATGAGAGTTCCATCATCTTGAAATAATTTAAAGAAATAAACCAAATTCTTTCTAAGAAAATGAATAATATAATACAGAGTTTGAGTTTCTTTTAATACATCAAAGTATTTTTTATTGAAGCAACACTCTAAAAAACTCCGCTTATATTACTTTGCTATGTGTGACAAATTTCAAAATCAATCATTAGCTAAAAAGGAAAACATGAAGTTTTACATTAAAAGGAGAATAAAGAAACTTGTCGAGGCTATGAATGCTTGTAGGCAGCGGGTCGATGTTTGTAAACAAATGAAAGGGGATATTTGCACTCACAAAAGTGTGACAAAGAAGGATTCTACACTTGAAGCATCCTTGGGAATATTTAACATTTTATAGTCATCAACAAAAGGAAGCAAGGACGAAGCATTGTCGTCATCATCAAAGAAATCAAGGTGATCTCCCTCTCATTGAAGAAATGATCACATCTCAAGCATACTTGTAGGAAGATCATCTCCCCATCTTGAAGAAGAAATCATTATCTTTTGAGGAAATAAAATCATCAAGAAGGCATTCATCACCAAGGAGGCATATTCAATTGTCAACATCATCAAGAAGGCATCAAGTTGAAGATATCATCATCAAAAGAGGTATCTTCATTTGACAAGTAAGTACTTTATACTTTATGTCTCAATCTACAACCCAAATGACTTATTTCTGCAAGGAGAACAATAAATTGGTTAGGACCTCGAACTACCTTGCATGGAAGAAGAGAATTTATTTAATTCTCATGGAGAATGAAGTTATTGAATATGTTAAGGGCTCAATCACCAAACCATGAGAAATATCAAGCACTATTAAAGTACATGAAAGGAGAAATAAGGGCACAAAGGATCCTCATAGAGTCAATTAAGGATTCTATCATCCTTTATGTAGCAAAGTTAAAGACATCTAAAGAAATATATGACAAATTAGTGGAGTTGTTTTCTGTTAGCACTGAGAATAAGTCATATCTTTAAGAATTGAACTATACAAGATGAAAGTCTTAAGGGAAGAAGGGATAGCTTCATATTTCATGAAGGTATCTTAGATTAAAGGCCAACTACAAGAACTTGGAGAAATAATGTCTGATACAAAAATGACCACTCTAGTACTCAATGCATTACCAGATGAATGGGGGAATTTTGTAACAAGCATCTATGGGAAGAACGAAACCACTCAATTCAATGATCTATGGTCATTATGCAAGATTGAATAATCTAGATTAAAGGCGAAGAATGATGTTGGATCAAATGAACAAACTCAAGCATATGCGACTATGGCATGGAAGAAAGGGAAATTTGGAAAGTTTGAGCCTCAAAAGAAGTTTCAAAAGAAAATCAACATGTTAAAGATCCAATGATATGAATGTATTGAATATGGGATTTTCAAAAGGAATTGTCCTAATCTCAAGAAGGACAACAATAAGAGAAGGAAATAAATGAAGCCCATGTCATTGAAGAGGTAGAACCTAAAAAGAAGAAGACAAAGAAGGAAGAGGTGAGATACCCTTACTATGATTGAGATAACATTATATACTTAGTTCTTTTCAGTTTATAGAACATAACAATCATGATGGAAAGCATCATAAGTATGATAGGATGCATTATAGAAAAGATTGAGATGACATTATCATAGAGGCATAGAAAGATAAGTGAACTAAAAGTCTATATGGTTGAAGCAGTCATCATGATAGAAAGGAAGTAGCTCAGGGAATCTTCATTGGAAGCATATAAAGATAATTGAAGTAGCAGTATATATGGTTAGAGTAGGTCATCTAGTAGAAAAAAAAGATAGATCATCATACGTCATCATCATTAAGAGGAAGCATTTGCAGAATGAGGATTTTTAAGATCCTTCATTGGAATCTTTGTTAAAGGATTCACTTCTACTTAGAAGAAGTAAGTGTCTCATTGATAGTCTATATTCCACCTTGTGTGGGATCCACTAGTTAGAAGGATAAATGTATGGTAGAAAAAGATGTGGAGCATGTCAAGTTGAAGTATTTTCATCTTCAAGCAAGAAAATAAGTTGCTAAAAGGAAGTCTAGATGACCACATGAAGGAAGAGGTATGTACATATTTGGTAAATAGATAAATAAAGCCATGTCATCATATGGTTGTTGATAGAATGAAGAAGAAACTCTTCCATAAGCATGAAGGTATGTAGACAATGTGCCTTGAACTCTTCTACATATTGACAAAGATGAAATCAACATAATATGACCTCATAAAGAAAATGTGAGGTGGTTGGAAACTATGGTTCCTATGATGAAGGAACTATAGAAGATCTTGAGGAAGCAATATGTGAATAAGGTGAAAGAAGAGTTCGTGAGAAGATACAACTATAGTCACATAAGATAAGATATGTAATCAACATCTAATATCAAGAAGGATTAACTATGACATCTCCATGGAGAAGGTATGAAGACCCTAATATGTATGCTAGAAAAGAAGAACCTTGGTAATGTATGTCTTGGAGATGGATTCATACAGTATTTGAAAGGATGTTGATGTTGCAGGAAGCTGATGTCATGATGAAAGGCCATCATAAAAAGGTAACTTTGATTTAATGTTCATTTTGATTTTTGAGAGAACATCTGGTTGGGTTAAAACAAGGCTACCGAAAGAGGGTTAGAAAAATTCATCTACAACTAAGATTGAATGTAAGATCTTGGAAGAAACATGACTTGGAAGAGGTAGTTCTATGGAGGATAGTTAGATGTGGACTAGAATATCACTTTCCGATGAAGAGAATGATGACATGACTATTGGTCCAAAACTATGTTCGTTGAAGGGAAGTGATGGAGAAGATGGTCGATGCCCTACAAAGAAGATGGATCCATGATAAAGAAGTTGAAGTTCATGACATGATGCTGAAAGGAGGGGCCCTACAAGCAACTAATAGTATTATGATCTCCACTGAAGAGCAGATAATTGTTGTTGGAAACAAGTCCCTAGTTAAGAGGGAGTTTGGGTCTATTCCTTTCTATAGGAATGAGTAGATCCTCCTTTATTGAGAGGGAAAGATAGACACATCATTCTTGTATTCTTTATGAAGAAAGAATGGATGATTGGGTAAGCATTTGAGATTGATTATGATACTATTTGAGGATGACGTAGGGCATCCAATAGGTAAGAGTAGTCGAAGAGGAAATTCCATGAGGATGTGTTAATCCAAGATGGGAATGGTCCTAGAAGGACATACCTTATGAACATTCGGATGGTGTATGTGCCTCAAGAGATAATGATGATGATGACTATTAGTCATTGTCTCCTTCACATTGTGCTATATTCTTGTGGAGTTAGAGTTGTTAGTCAAGACCTTGTTATATGACAATGTTGGTTGATATGATGAGATGCATTGATATAAGCTGAATAAATAGATTATGATATGGCTTACCAATCCAACTCTTCTTACGAAAATGATTCAGTATGAGAATGTCTAAGTACCTTGTATGTATTATGAATACCTCCCTAGTTAAGAGGGATTGTTGGAAAATGTAGCTAGGTTCGGCCTTCATAATGTCTAATGTAATCATGATTTTATGTATTTGATGTAAAGAGAAAACGAAATTTTATTATTGTTCTTTTGTAGCATGGGTTTCATGTTCAAGGCTATTTTATTTGTAGGTCAAGCACCCATTGAGTGCTTCTAGGATTTGTCATAGAGTCATTGTAATATGTAAAAGACCCCATTGGGCATATTGTATCATGTGAAAAGAATTAGTGTAAGTCAAAAGGTGTCATAAGACTCCCTCCAAGACAATTCAACCTAGTCGTCCTATAAGGAAGGACAAGTTGGCCTCATGATGACAAATCAGCTCCAAGGAAACCCTATATATAAGAGGTAATCAACCCCATTTGAAGATTATCCAAGCATCTCATAAAAAGGCAAGAAAGAGATACAAAAAGATAAGCGAAGAAGAGGAGAAACCAAGAAAGGAAGAGAGAAGTTTCTAAGGATTGTTTTTAGAGTTACATCACTTCACATGTGCGAGATTAGGGCATCACTATGACTGCAACAAGATCGAATTTTAGAACTATCAAGAAGATGAATTTTGGTACCTAGAAGACCTGCTTTGGAATATGAGTTATCAAGAAACAGGAAACATATCAAGAGAAGGAGAGAGAAGATCATTTTAGCCACATTCTACCCACACGTGCAAAAATTAGAGATTGTAGGAATGGTTAAAAATTGCAATCCTAAAGCAGTGACCAAAATCTAAAGCAGAGGCCGAAAATCTGAAGTGTGAAGCTAGTTTGACTTGGGTTGAATTTGTGGAAAAGAAGCTCATCAAAGGTTGACTTGGTATTGGAGGGGTCTTTGAAAATGGTCTTAGGTCTTGGAATTTTCATTTGAAGATTCTATAAGAAGAGAAGTTATGGGATTTCCTCTTAAGAGGAGAGGTTTTGGCCCTGGCTAGCAACCTATATCTTGTGTCCTCTTGTCTCATTGATATTCATAGTTTGGTAGTTGTTTGATGATAAAATAACACTATAACAATCAACATAAAAATAATTTAACGTCAAGTACATCTAGTTAATTAAAAGAACATCACAAGAAATTATAAAAGTAAGAGAAATCACCATAATCTCGCTGCTCTAGATTTCTCAACAACCCTACCTATATATAGGGCTAATCTTAATCAAGTGTAATAAACTTTCTAATTATACCATTCCAACATTTGAGTGTTGGATCTTATGCCAATTCCTTGAAATTTAAAAACAAAAAATAAATATGAACATGGGAAAATAAAGTTGATCGACAAATGCTGATACGTATCCAGAAGAAGAGACTAGCTGCAAAAATAGGCTTATTCCTGAACTACTCAAAGAATCCATGTAGTTTGCTACAGGGTCATAAAATTCATGAGAGGAAGAATTACAATGGAGAGAAGTTTCAATTTCTTTGTGTTATGAAATCAACTCACAAAAAGATAGAAAAGATAGATCAACACCTTAGAAATAAGCATTTTCGAGGGGGAAACCTCCTTTACATTACACAAATGAACAATTCTTAGATGATTCAAATGACAAAACCTACTTTCAATATATAGGAGTCTAAGAGGTCACAATATAACCAAAGCCGACGTAACAATAATAATATAAAGACACAAAAATAACAATAGTGGGATTCTATGGGGCACAATAATAACAATATGGGGACAATAGGGGCACAACAATAACAATAAGGGATACAACGACAATAGTAATGGGGGAATCACTAGTATTATACGGACCTAACATGCATCTCTCCTTCAAAAAAGTGTTGTCCTCAACGCTGAGTAGTTCTGGATGCTTCTATATAAAATTTTCATTCTCCCATGTGGAATCTTCAACGGGTAAATTCTTCCACTTGATGAGATACTCTGAAATTGATCGATTTCGTAGCTGTTGAGTTCTTGTTTCTTTGACTGCTTCAGGTTCCAATATGATTTTTCCTTCCTCATCAAGTTCTGGCAATATTGTTTAAACTAGAAGATTTTCACCTATAACCTTCTTTAAGCATGAAACATGGAAAACTGGGTGCACTCGGGAAGCTGCAAGAAGCTCTAATTTGTATGCCATAGTACCTATCTTTTGCAACACTTTGTACGGACCATAATACTTTGGTGATAATTTATTATCCTTCTTAGCTTGCTTGAGGGACATTTTTTTATATGGTTGTAGTTGTAGGAATACCTAATCACCTACATCAAAACTTCTTACGCTGCGATGTTGATCTGCCTGCTGTTTCATTCTATTCTGTGCCAAGGTGAGGTTATCCTTTAAGAGTTGGAAAACTTGTTATTGATGCTCGATGTGATCTTCCACTACTTGAACCTTAGAATTTTCTCTTAAATATGATGTGATAGATGGTGGATTATATCCATAAAGTGTCATAAATGGGGTCATTCTTGTTGCAGTATGGAAGAAATTGTTATACCACCATTCAGCCAGAGGCAACCATTTGACCCATTGTGTTTGTTTATCAGATACAAAGCAATGAAGATATCCTTCCAAACATTTGTTTACTATCTCAGTTTGTTCATCAGATTGAGGATGATAAGATGAGCTATGAGCTAACTGAGTACTAAGACAAGAAAATAATTCTGTCCAAAAATTTCCAATGAAAATGGGATTTCTGTCGCTTACAATAATCTATAGGTTTCCATGTAGTTTTTGAATTGTTTTCATAAATGCAGTAGAAATTGTAGTTGCTTATGAGATAATGCACAAAAGTGTGCATACTTGGTAAGTCTGTCAACTACCACCATGATAACACTCTTTCCTTTGGACTTGGGTAAACTTGTGATAAAATCCATTGAAACCTCCTCCCAACGTT